>SNQJ01S0029019.1:27023-46363 GCA_010110895.2 Picea sitchensis | reverse complement strand
GCATTACCAGATGATCCAAACGATGAAGCGCTGCAATATTTTCTGTATCCCAAGCACATGTATTCTTGAATAATTCTTGGAATTCCAGAGCTTCTTGGAGCCTATCTATCCAATGGAATAGTTCTTCTGGAAATTTAACCCATAATATCTCGTACTAGTCACTCGATCTTTCTGAGTAAAAGACAACCTCTTGTGTATCTTTCACATATTTTCCTCGTAGCTCCACTTCTTTCCATATGAATGCATCACAGGTTTTATCCCACCACTGGTGAATATTAGATCAGTGAATCCGTGGAAGCATTCTCCCTACAGGTTCCCTTTTAACGCAAGTCCCGACAACAGAACCATTTTGTTGGCACCAAATTGAGAATACCAAGGTCCTTCTTAGGTTACGAAAAAAAGGGTACCGAGTAGATTAGAGCACTAGAATTTTCATCTTCTCTGGAGAGAAGAAGTCTCAACTGAAGCGCAACCAAGACAAGAATATAGGGAAGGGTAAGGAGAATAATTAGATCTCAAGAATCTTCAAGATTCAACATAGTCTTGCGCAAGATGAACTAACAAGTAGCAGATCTGAACCCATTCATAACTAATAGTAAAGACAACAAAGTTGCGACGACATTTGAAAACAAGCTATAACATATTGATCTTATCAGACATGAATAAGTAAAGTAAAATGATAATTCATAGACATAGAAAGATAATTACATAGAATATTTCAAAATTTTAGGTCCCTCCATATATTGTCAGCAAAAGGTTTATCAGATAAAATTCAACAGATACAAACACTGTTTGGTCTTTCCAAAACTAACAACAACTCTATACTACTTAGAAACAAGGCTATCCCAGGCTCCTTGCTTTCTCAATATTACAACAAGTTGGTACCTTGTTACAATCTTTTCTGGATCTGAACTCATTCTTCAGAGCTCTATCTACCCTTTTCCCAAGATGAATATTAATTACAATAACAGAACCTAAATGGAGTGAATGATAATCCCGTCAACCCTTTACAATCATATACATCTCGTATATATAAGGTAGTTGGATTTTGACTTCTTTCTTTCTTGTTCATGTTGTAACCTCTTTCTTCGGGATGGTGTTGCACTGTCCCTCTAACCACTTTCTGTTTCTTTCTCCATTCCTCTGTCCAAATTTCTTGTGACTTGCACAACTTGCTAACCGAAATTGGGACTGTAGTATTGCTTGCACAACTTCTATTAATAAAAAAAAAAAGGGCCCAACATAATGCTCTTGAAATCAGTTTCAAACAAGTCATCTTGGAACTTTTTCTGTAACTTACTTTATGTGATGTTTTAGACCCTAAATGTTTTCATATCCAGAGGATCTATCTTGGTGTACATGTGGTACACATTTCAGATTCTGTTTCACTACACTTTTGAAAATATTCCCTGTGTAATTTAGGGTTCCTGAATGATCCTGGAATTAGTTTCAAACAAGTCATCTTGGAACTTTCACTATAAATTCATTTTTGGGATGTTTCAGACCTTTAAACTATGTAGAGACAATGGAGATATATTGGTGTACATGTGATACAAATTTCATATGCCAGTTCGCTATAATTTCAAAGATATTCCATATTGAAGTTAGGGTTCCTGAATTATCCAAAAATCAGTTTCAAATAGGTCATCTTGACACTTTCGCTATAACTTATTTTATGGGATGTTTTAGACCTATGAATTTTGAGAAGATAAAGGAGAGATCTTGATGTATATTTGGTTTAAATTTCAGATGTTTTTTTCTTGTACTCTCTAATATATTTGTTGGATTACTCAGAGGGGGGGCGGGGGGGTTGAATTAGTAATAATGATTTTTAATCCTTTTTAACCAAAGTATATATAAGTGTTGTTATCCTTATGATCCATTTACCAATATCATTCAACAAGTGCAGAATAAATAAATCACGAACAATGAACAATCATACACATTCACAATACACCAATATTTTTACGTGGAAACCCAATGTGGGAGAAAACCACATAATGATTTTTCTTATATGTATTTGAGAAGTACATTCATTGGAATCACCAAATTACTTTGTTCTCCAACTTCAAGTGCAAGGAGGCTCCAAACCCCTAGATTCTCAAGCTACAACATGAGGGAAGCTCCAACTCCCCGATTCTCTAGCTCCAATCAGAAGGAGGCTACAATGCCCTATGTTCTTTGGATACAACCGAAAGGTGGCTACAACCACTTGTCCTTTCCCCATCCAAACCAACCTGAAGTATAAATTCTAAATGAAGAAAACATTTCACTATCATTGAGTCAACATTGTCACTATAATAACTGTCACTGAAATCCTATCACAACCTGTACCAATATTCTTTAAAAATTTCCTACAGATTTGTGACCTGTCTATTCTGAAACACGCGGATGTTCGCGCCTTTACCTATTGCAACTCATGGATTTTCATGCCTCTGTTTGCTCCAACTCATGAACTAGCATACATATCTGCTAGTATCACACATTTTGTTTCTATCACTATCTGATCACTATGTATCTTCTCACAAACTGGCTGATCTGATAGAAACAATACTCATTCAATATCCAAGTATATCTAACACAACCATGTACTAGGTTCATACATATGTCTCATGTGATATAATAACCCCTTACATTAACCATACATCAAAATCTCACTGTCAAGAAAACCCCGACCTGTACTGATAACTCTATGTCTCAACCATAAACCCTCAACCATACTCCAAATAACATAGGATATATATTAACAATATGTCCAATGAAGTATCCCAACATCAAACAATCACGACAATAACACTGTATATATGTAGATCTGTCTTGTACATAATATAATGTACAAAAAATAATCCCTCAAGGACAAGATCTCAATCTCCCATGACCATAGATGATTTTAGGGGCTAAATTTCGCAAATGGGATAATTTTCCATGGTTTTTCCCAAAAAAAGATTCGCCAATTTCCATTTTTTCTAAAAATGATTCGCTGAAATTCCATAGAATAAAATTATTTTCCCCTCAAATCGCCAAAATTTTATAGAAACTATATAAAATCCTTATAAATTTGAATGTTTTTACAAAACTATCTCCCAACATTTTACATTTTGCATATTAAAGACTGCTAATATTATCCCAAGTTTCTACATTTGAATATAGATTTCCATCCTTAAAATTATCCCTGCCCATGACCATATCAAAACATTCACGAAGGATCTACTTTAGATAAGCATATAACATACCTTTTGTTACTCTAGATAGCTTTGTTGTACCTTCTTAATGTTAGATCTTCATGTAGCTTCTTCTCTGCTTAGCACCCTGTCACTGAAGATAGATCATATATTCCTTTTCATCTTTGGCAATAGATCCAAGATTTGTATTCATTAAACTCGTGGGTATCCACACTGTGTCCCACTATGGCGTACGAATGTCCACGCCCTTCTAGTACTGCAACAAGTGGATGTCTTCAGTAAAAATCCTAGTTCAGTACCCACAACCTTGACCCTTTAAACTTGCAACTTTGTCATTGCTTTAGACTCATTGCTATAGATTTTTCAATGATACCTGCCCATAACATTTCACAAAATATATATTCAATGTGATAAAATTAGGTGCTAATGAGATACCCTTTCTCTCTTATTTATACACTCCAAGTATCTTCCTTTAGGTGTTATTTTCTAACTGTTTTACCCAACTTCATTATTTTAGGTCTAACCCGCTTTTAACTACCTTACCCACTTGCAACCACTTTACCATAAATAGAAAACTCACCACTTCTTGTTGCAACTAATTTATTTTTAATTATTTTCTTATTGCAATAACTTTACTCATGATTAACTCCTAGTTACAACCACTTTAACTAGTAAACTTCTTCTAGGAGCTTCTAGAATAATTGACTTCTTTGACCTTCTAGGGGCTTCTAGATAACTCATGATATTCTTTCCTACAATTACATTGATATTCATTACATAATTCCTGTTGGATCATGTTGTCATTGATGCCAATGGTTTGATTATTTGGGAGATTGTTGGATCATTGATGTAAATGATTTGGTTTGATTGATGTCAAGTAATTGATTGATATGATGCCCTTGATGAGAATGATATATGTCCAAGTGGAATGATGCCTTGATGAGAATGATATATGTCCTGGAAACCAATTCCATACAAAGATGAATCATTAGTGTCTTATCATGGTTGATAAGGTGCACAAATGGATGAATCCCAAAGTGGTCCCCTATCGTGAAAGCCCTCATGGGAAGACGCTTTATGGAATGAGTTATCCCAGAAGAAATGTCATTGAAGGACCCATGCTTGTATGTGGAATAATGAGATGAAGATCAATAAAGAAAGCAGAAACTATCCTAGATGGATAGTGCTTGTCATGCCATTTCCGGTGATATGGAATGTCAGCATAACTCCTCACGGTTTGAGAGTTATGGTCTTATAGTTGGAGGGTCTCTAATATGAAGGCTTGAAGACCCAAAAGGTCAAAGAAGTAAAGTTATTGAAAAGAAGAAATCATTATTTAAATGATAAAGTAAAGTGACAAAAAATCAAGATGGATTATTTAAAATGATAAAGTAAAGTTTAAAAATCAAGAAGGAATATTTAAATGATAAAGTGATGGAGAACTTCTATTCATGGAAAGTGTTAACCCTAAAATAATTAAAATAGGTTAAGTAACCCAAAATGTTAAGGGACCTAGAAGATGAAAGTATAAATAAGAAGTTAGATCTCTTTGTAAATGTAACATTTTGGTGAGAACTTCCTTTAGTGGATCAATGGTATTCTCAGGAATATATTTTGAGTATTGATGGAGAGCTTCTTGGTGAGAGAATCTTATTGGTGTGGATCTCTTGAGCATGATTGAAGATCTATTCCCGAGGGAAGAGATAAAGAGGAGGATCTCATGGATGCAAAAAAGTTTCACAATGTCAAGACTTTGACTACAAAAGTATCGATCTCACGTAAAACCCTATTTTCTGGATGCCCACTGCGTGGAAGTCTGTATAGGGTGCATGTACACGTTGGTTGGCTATGTATAGGGTGAGCGTACACTTGGGACTCAATCAGGATAATAGAGCATGGACTCAATAACCCATGGATATTTGTGTTTGAGCCGGTGCCAAGCTCTTAGATGATGAGGTAGGTTCCATATTCGCATTCTCCATGGCCTCAGATCTATCACCAAGACACCTGCATGGTTACATTATTGTCTTGATAGATACCAGTGTTTGATATGTTGTGAATGCTTAGGCCATTCTTGTTATGGATTCTATGATGTGGTTCAATTTGGTTGATTTGGTTGATGGAGTGAGCAACACTCTGTGATTCAGTAGTGACATGATTCTCATGGTATACTAGTTTTTCATACATGATTGAGATAACATTCATATTGGATCTATTATGGAGCATGAGCAGTTTTTGGAGAGTTTGGATGTGTTGTGAATGGCTGTGGGTCACTTTGGACAATGGAAGACATAAGGGTTCTAAGAATATGAAGACAAGAAAAACCCCTCGCTGCTTAGAATCAAACACTTGTTGCATTATACACCTGCCACGTTCACACACGGGTTGTAGTGAACCAGGACGCGCACATATGTGGGATGTACCATCGGATGTGTCATGTACTTATTGACAGATTGATATTTTTTTTGAGGATTGTTGCCTCATATCGTTGGTGCTGAGAATGTAAGCCTAGTCTTGTACATAGAACTGGTGCTCTTGTAGAGTTATAATATATTCAGTTGTTACTTAAAAACCCAAGGATTGTAGTCCATAATAAAAACAAAAATGTACATACATCTTGTGTTCTTTTGTGTCCATTATGATGATGAATTTGTTGATGATATATTTTGATATATGTTGCTGATATGTGCCTACATCTAACTGGTTATAATGACAACAATGGGTAATGAATAAATGTTGAATGCTAATTGATGAGTTTTTGTGCAAGTAGGAAGTTTCTGGAAAAGATCCCTATTATCGCCCACCCCCTCTAAGTGTAGGTTCCAACAATTCTCAGTCAAACATGGGTCCCTATACACACCTATGGCTACCCAATTTTCACTGACTGAGCTCTAAAGTTACACCACGAAAACCAACCCAATTAATAAAAAATATCCCCTTGGGAATTGATGGAACCGTCTGATCCAATAATTAAGTCACATTCCTATGTCTCCGTGACCATCTCCCCTTGGAATCATGCCTTTGTTCTTTTACATGCATTTGATGAATCTCCCCCTTGACATCAATGGAAGAGGTAACTTTTGTTGGGGTTTCTCCCGACTAAACTTTTCCCTCGGCTGCTCCCCTATCCTAATTGTCTTATGTCCCTCTTTATGGTGATGCCTCATGTAAATCTAATACATATAAGAATATCATTCAAAAGTCATTGTGGGAAAGAGTATTTTGATTGCGAAGATACTCTCAAAAATATTCCCTGAAGTGGTTTTATAAAGATATCTGCAATCTTTTCATTCGTCCCAGCATACTCAAATATGATGTTCTTTCTAACATGTTCCCCCAGAAATGAAACTTGATCGACAGTTTCATCTTGACTGCATCACTAGATTAATGGAGATATTGATGAAGCCAGTTATCACAACATACTGTAATGGGCCCATAACTCCAACCTGTATATATTTCAATGCTTGTTTCATCCATAGCACTTGCATAACACATGTTGCTCAAATATAATCAAGCCTTTGGTTGTATACATGAAATGACTACGGACTGCTGTTTGCTTTAGCCAAGAGACTAAACACTCACCCAAGTAGAAATCTACTCCACTTGTACTTACTCAATCATCAATGCAACCTTCCCAAAATGCATCTTTGTAGGAAACAAGTGATATATCCTTTCCTTTTGGATACTATAATCCAAACTCTTCTTGCACTGAGATATTTGAATATTCTCTTCATTGCCAAAACATGTGATTCCTGGTGCTGCTTGAAATCACCTGTCCAACCAGTCAAGATCACATTGGTCAGAAGCTATCACATAAAGTAAACTAAAAATCATTGACCGATACTACCTCTGATATGTAGCCTTTTAATCATCATCTTTTCTTAACATGCAAACTAGTTTCTCATATAGGAGTGCCAAACTAGTTTGCAATATTCCATTTCAAAGTTATTTAGCATTTCTATGATATATTAGTTTGAGAGATCAAATGACTTTGGTTTCTTTGACATATCCTAAGACCCAAAAGAAAGATAATTCTCCAAGCAATAACATTTGAAACTCATTATATCCTTTGCAATTTTCCGGCTCATTCTCATCATCACTTCCAAAAAATAACATCGTCAACATAAACTTCAATTAAAAATACTTCATCTTGATTTACCCGATGTAGAGGTTCCAGATTCCTTTTTGAATCCTTGTTGCTGTAAGTATCTATCCAATCTGGAATACCATGCTCTTAGGGCCCATTTGAGACCATATAAGGCTTTCTTCAACATGCAAACATAATATTCATTCTCAGACAACTGAAAATCCTTTCCGGTATTTCAATGTAGACTTATTCTTCTAGATATCCATTTAGGAATGCTGATTTCATGTCCATATGATACACTTTTAACATTCTTGGAGAATGCATAAGCTAGGATTAGTCTGATTGCTGCCAATCTGGCAACTGGGGAAAATGTCTCTCTCAAAGTCCACTGGATCTAAAAATGAAGAGAAGACTTGAAATCTTAAAAATATTTGTAAGTAAAGTTTATGTGTTAAAAGCAAATGGATCAACTTTGCAACACATCATTAATAGGATTTTACTCATTTAATACACAAATAAACATCAGCATAATCACGAACATAAGCACATAACACAACAATGATAAAGGAGTTCACCCCTCTCTTGGGCTACATCTCCGGTCCAAATTTCCAATGGATCATTATTACACTGCTCAAAGTGCTCAAAATGTGCTTTACAATGCTCAAATTGACCAACGATCGCCTTAATGAGCCGAGCGCCGTCCAAAACCCCTTAGCTGGGCTTTTTCGACAATCTCATTTGGCCAAAATGAAGAAGTTAGGTTTCCTTAAAGTCCCCTCTTCAAGCTTGCTGCCTCTCGTGCATCTACAAATTGCACCCCTATTCATTCAACGTAGCATGCGATATTTAAAAGCGTGAAAAAACCTGGCAACTAAAATGAACCATTTCAACGGTGTGAACTGAGGATGGTTATGGGTGCACCCTAGCCCCCAAACTCAAGACCTAAGTCAGATGGGGCAATTTTACCCTAATTTGTAAATGGGGCTCCGTCCATAGGCAAATAGAATCGTTACATGTGGTGGGTCGTTTCAACCATTTTAAACCACAATTTAAAAACCCAAACGCACGCGCCATTATACCGGAGCCATATGACATGGTCGTATGATATGAGTGATATAATTCAGTAATGGGCTAAGCCCCAAATACCCCTGCGCCAAACAATAAACAATACAAATTAAAATTTATATAAACCCACTCATATAGCAAGGAACAAACTATGGTATGTTGGTCGGGCGGACATTGTTAAGGATTTATATCGGGTGGAGAGTCCCGGAGTATGACCCCCACGGACCCCATAAAAATTTTAAATAACAAACCATATCCAATACAACGGGTGCCACATGGCAGCCCATGATCAGCTGACACGTGGCACCACACCATTAACAAAAAAATGATGCCAATGGGTCACATCACAATTCACCTCACATATGCCAATAAAACTGACACATCATCACATACATCAACATATGGTTTTACAGTATCTTCCACGTCATCGTACGGTCCCCATCACCGTGCACGGACTCCATTGCACAATCGCCATTTTTGCCTGTTTGACTTTCCGAATAGATATTTATATCTTTCGCTCCCGACGTCCGCTTGAGATGAAACGAAGCTATGCTATTTGCAAATCTAATGCAGGCCTCGCTTTTCTGATTTGAAGTGATTCCAAAGACTTTGAATTTTGAGCAAAATTTGATCCCCCATCACACCTCCTCATTGGAAGCTTTGGAATCTATCATTTTCAGCCTATGAAGATGAGGGTATAGTTCCCTCAATCCACTTGGATTTTCTAAGATTTGTACCTTTAAGACCAAATCAAAGATACTCCACATTTCCTTATTTTGAAGTTCGCATTCTCCCCGCCAAGGATGCAGGTCTCCTCAAGTAGTTCTGTTAGATATTATGGGGAAAAATCATCTATGGAATGAATATGAACATGATCTCCTTGGTGATAAATCAAAGGAGGCTCATATGATTTCAAATTCTCAACATTAATGACTACATACATTTGCATATAAAGAGGCAACGAAACGAAAAGTGTTATTACCAATCTTGTCGATAACTTGAAAGGACCATATCGAATCGGTTTCTAATTTTTACCTTCTCCTTTAAGCTCTCCTTACTGATGTAAATCCAAACTTCATCTCCAACTTGGAACCGTGATCAACACAATGCTTTGTCAATAAGTGTCTCACCTTGTAATTTGTCTTGACTCTTTTCCGACTTTTCTTGTACCATTTGATGTATCACTGAATTTGTTCAATGAACTTTTCCACCCTATCAATGTCATATTGACCATTGATAGCAATATCCTTCCCAAAGATAAAATCTAAAGGAGATTTTGGGGCAAAGGACAAAACATGCTTCCAAATGGTGACGCTTTGAGCTAAAGAGTGCTTAGCTCGATTGCAAGCATGTCAATGGTGTAAATGCTCATCCAAAGTTTAGGATGGCTTAATAGTTAACGTAAGAAGATGCACCACCGTTTCCATTTACCACCGGCTCAATTCATCTATCATGATGAAAAGTTGTGCTCTTTAAGTTTGTGTCCATGAGTGCCCATAAACTTGACTAAAATTCCAACAAATCGAGAATTCATCGAATAATGGATTTAGGCAATCCAAAATGCACCCAAACATTTTGAAAGAACATTTGTACCATTTATTCAGTCAGTAATCACTTTAGCACAAGGCATCAAAATACATTTTTCTAAAATGATCAACCACAATATAAAGATAAACATGATTTCAATTCCCATATAGGTAAACCACCTACAAAATCCATGGAAACATTCCAAGGCCTAGAAGGAACTGAAGTGGAGTATACAAACCCAACTTCGGGACATGCTAGGTTTACTTGTGGCACATATTGAACATCCTCGAACATATCGCGGAAACACTTTCATTCATTTTAGGCCGCGAGAAGTACCTTTGCAAATTAGCTAATCACTATCTTGCCTACACCAAATGACCAGCAATAAGAGAAGAATGCGCCCTTTATAATAATGTTGATTCTTTCCCTCGTGGAATGCACAACTACCAAGATGATACATAAAATTATTATGCACATGGTAATCCACTTCCTCAACACGGTTAGAGGGCAATAAAAGTTTCCATATACTTCTTTGAAATCGTGATTTCAAAGAATATTGTTCAACATAACTTTCATGCAATATAGGATTATGCTTAAGAATAAATCAAGCACTAATAATAGGCCTTGAAAATCATATCAACAACTTTGTTAAAAATTCTCTTATACCGATGACCAAGTGGAAACTCTGAAGAAAACCCATCCATCCTAAGTGCCTATTTATCAGCTTTGTCTGGGATTGTAGGTATTGCGTTGGTTGATGATCGGTGTGAACAATGGTTTTTCCAACAAATAATGTTTCCATTTTTTCACACTTTGTACCAATGCATATAATTCTTATCATAAGTAGGATGTTAATCACGATACCATTAAAAGTCTCAGAATGAAAACAAATGGGCTTTTACCATAATCGTAGTAAACTTCCCATTGCATACTCATTTGCATCTCGCTTTTGGATTTCAAAAGGTTGTCTTAAATTTGAAGTGCAAGAACAAAATTTAACTCCATCTTCCTCTTCAAAGTATCAAAAGTTCGCTGTTTTGCCTCCCCATTGGAAAACTTGTTTGACACTTCTGTCACACCATGTAATGGAGATGCAATGAAGAAACGTTAGCAATAAACTTCCTCCAATATTGGCTTACCCAAAAAAACTTACCCTCTGTCACATTGCTGGTCTTAGGCCATTCCAAAACGATTCTTGACTTGAGGGATCAATTTTTAATTTGCTTCCACCAACAATATGCCCTAAATAAATAAGTGAAGTTTTTCCACCACATTTGACAACTTCAAAAACAACTCTGCTCTTTTCAAAACATACAAAACTTGCTTCACATGATTAATATGCTCTTCTTCACGAGATTTGCTAAAAGATCAAAATATCATCTAAGTAGATGACAATAAACAATCATCAAGAAAAGGCCTTTAAGACATCATTCATAACTCTAAGAGTATAGGTGCATTGCAAAGTCCAAAGGCATTACCATCCATTCAAACAAACCTTGCTTTAGTTTTGAAAGTCGCCTTCCATGTGTCTCCTCGACAATCCTGATCTGATGATATCCGGCCAAATCTAACTTAGGAAATATTTATATATTTTAATTGATCAAGCAAATCATCAATTCTAGGAAGAGGATAACGATTCTTAATCAGAATTTCATGGCCTTGAAATCAACACACATATGCCAATGCACTACCTTATTTTGAACTAACACAATTGGAGATCCACATGATGATGAGCTTGGTACACAACCCTTGTCTAAGCAACCTTGAATTTGTTCTTTAATCAACATTTTCCATAACCCGACATCTCCTGCATATACATACCAAATGTTTGGAAGAGGACAATCTTGCAAAGAATTGAATTTCATGTTGATTCCTTTTCGTGAGTGTAAACTTAGGTTCTTTAAACATTTCATCATATTGAGTAACAACTTCATATAAATATGATTTCAACTTTGTATCACAACATTGAAATGCTTCGCTTTCAATATCATCTTTAGGGTTTGATCATTAAGAGAACAAAATTCTTACTAGAATTGACTAATCTCTCATTTGTCCCACATTTATAAGTGATAAATTCACCTCTTGTATGGGCTCTCACAATGTACTCAACTCCATCTTTAAACAATGATACTTATTCTCATGACAATGAAAATTAGCTTTCCTATTGTATAAATATCGGCTTCCCAACACACAATACCACGTATATCCAACGGAATAACATCAAGCCTACCTCATCAACGAAATTTCCAGTTATAAAGTGTTCCAAGTTTACACCTTCTTGTTACTTGTAACTCTAGCATTATCACACATCTAACCAAGATGGTATGGCTTATGATGTGGAATTGTTTCCAATTTTAATTTCTTAACAGTTTCTTCTGAAATAAGGTTTGTTTGAGATCTAGTATCAAATAGAGAATCTATCTTAGTATGTTTTGAAACAACCCATATATGAAAAAGTTCAATTTCTTGTTGAGTTACATTTATATTATTGTTACTTGAAGAACTAGTAATTGCATTATAACCATTACCTTGATAACCCATGGTCATGATCTTTGTTTCATCACCCAAATCGGAACCTAAATCTTGTTGTATAGTTGCAACAATGTTTGATTTCTCTCTGTTTTTTGAAATTTTTGGGTCTCTTTTCGGGATGAAGTTTCCAACAATGGTCTCTCATCATGGCCATCTTTGAACAATGTTTTCATGTGAAATTTTCTCCCTCCTTACAAACAAACAACATTCTTTTCCTCACGCATTTCCCTTGAACTTTTCTTTCCTTTGTCTCCATGGCTGAAAGTCTTCTTCTGTCACCCCATGAGTTTCATTCCTTCCTCTTGCTTCCAAAATGAGTAGCTTGAACACAAATCATCTTAGATTTGAAGGATTAAACATGAGTATAGTATGTCCAAATAACTATGTAAAGCTCCAAATGTATTTGAGTAAAGTTTCTTGTAGCACAAACCACCTCAAAACCCAAAGATCTTCTCCTAAAATTTGAGTAAAGCTTTGCACATTTTGTCCTTTAGATTTGTCTAAATTTTTCCATTCCATAGTAGCCTCTGAGTATGCCAATGGATAAAATTGTTTTTAATTGCAATAATAAAATCATTCCAAGAAATTAAAAATTTACCATGCTTTTCATGTCCTCCCCGAGTCTTGATTCCCACTAATGAGTGCTTCTGACTATCCAATCCTTAAAGAAGCAAGATGAATTTTGGTTTCATCATCTTGAATTTTGTATCCTACAATATACCCCAATCTGACGGATCCAATTATCTAGTTTCTCAGCATTAACTTCTCCATTGCATATTGGCACCAAATTCCCACATCAAGCTTTAATGAAGGAATTTCATGGCTATTTACCATGTCCTTCTTGAGAATTTGGAAGAGGTCTTGAATTGGTAGAAGAAGAAGAAGAAGAAGATGGAGGAGAGGGTGGTGGAGAAGCACCATTCTCCATTTCCATTTGGAGTTTTGTCACCATCGTCTCCCTTATGCATTTCAGTTGGAGCCTCACCTGTAACAATGCATTCTTTCCATCAAGATCTTCATCATCTCTCTCATTTCCATGATGTACTCTTTCCTAGATCTTCTTCCAGAACATCGCCTATGACTCTTCATGAGCCATACTTGGTGAATGTCTCCTTGAAACTTATGTGTGATTGTATATGCTTCCTCCTGAAGGATGAGAACTCTGGCTCCACAAGTTGACCTTCTCCTTGTGAGCTTCAACCTTGTGGGAGCATTAGAAACAAAACATTCTGTAAATAATCAAGTCTTCAAAAACCAGTACCATACCAACTTGATCTAAAATGTGTACACTTGTACCTTGAAATACCAAAGTTTATGTGTTAAAATAAAATGGATCAACTTTGTAACACATCATTATTAGGGATTACCTATTTAAGCATTAACAAATAAACAACAACATAATCAAATGAACATACACATAACAACAAATGATAAGGAGTTCACCCCTCTTACATCTCCTGGTCAAACTTCCAATGGATCATTATTAATTGCTCAGTGCTCAAAACATGCTTTACATTGCTCAAATTGACCAAAAGACTGCTCCAATGGCTTCTGTGAGTGTCCACAAAACCCTAGCTAGGGATTTTTCGGCACCTGCTTCCAATAAAATAAGTTAGGCTTCCTTGAAGTCTCCCTTCAAGCTTGGTCGCCTTTTGCATCTACAAATTGTACCCTTGTTAATTGAACCTGGCACACACGCCATTTAAAGCATAAAACTGACCTAATGAAACCACAGCTAACGATAATTGTAGACGCATTATGGGTGCACGAGTCTTAACCGGGCCAAGACTGTCGTATGTGGGTATGTGACCACACACATTTTAAAAAGGGCTCCGTCCATAGGCAAATAGAATCGTTACATGTGGTGGGTCATTTCAACCATTTTAAACCACAATTTAAAACCCAAAACGCACGCACGCCCATTGTACCAGATTCATGTGGCATGGTCGTATGATATGAGTGCTATAACCATGGTTGTCTCCACCAATCAGCCCCAGCTCGACCCCTGCGCCAAACAATAAACAATACAAATTTAAATTTATATAAACCCACTCATATAGAAAGGAACAAATGGTGGTATGTTGGTCGGGTGAACTTTGTTAAGGATTTACACCGGTGGGGAGGTCCAGGGTTCGACCCCCACGGACCCCATAAAATTTTAAATAACAAACCATAGCCAATACAACGGTGCCACATGGCAGCCCATGACTGGGCCACGTGGTACCACACCATTAACCAAAAATGATGCCACATGTCACATCACAATTCGACCACATCTGGAAATAAAAAACTACCATGTCATCACATGCCACATCAGTGTATGGTCATACGGTCTTTGCCACGTTAGCCTGTACGAACTGCACAGTCAACGTCCTTTTTTTGCCTGTTTGATGATCCGAATAGATCACGATATCTCTCGCTCCTGACGTCCGTTTGAGATGAAACAAGTTGCGTTGAGTTCGCAACGACGAGGCCTATGCTCTCATTCGATTTGAAGCGATTCCGAGCACTTTGATTTTTGAGCAAAATTTGATCCCCTGATCAATACCTTCAACTTGAGAGTATGCTTTACATACCAATCTTTCTTTATTCCTGGTAACCTATCCATCTTCATTCAATTTGTTTATAAAGACCCACTTTGTACCGATCACATTATTGTTCCTTGGACTTCGATCCAGTTCCCAAATGTCATTCTTCTCTATCTGATCTAATTCTTCATCCGTGAATTTGATCCATAATTCATCCTTGTTGTCTTCGTAAAAAATTCTTGGCTCAATTTTGGATAGTAATGCTAAGTGCAGTTGTTCTGGTGAAGGAATTATTCTTATAGTTTCAACTCCTGCATCTTTGTTCCCAGTAATCTGACCTGATGGATGATTCTTTTGTATTCATCTTCTAGGTGTCTTTGGAGGTACTTGAAGATATTGATGTTCCCGCTCTTCCTCTTCCGATTGTTCTTCTTCTTCTTCCTCTTCTGCTACTTCTTCTTCCTTTATTTCCTTTTTGTGAAATTTTTCCAATGATTTCTTGCCTTCTTCTTTTATCCTTCATCCACCTATCTCATCGAATGACACATTGATGATTTCCACAATTTTTTTGAGCCTTAGATTAAAACAGTTGTATTCTTTCCTTGTGCTAGAGTACCCAACACGTATTCCTTTATCAACAAGAGAATCAAACTTTCCCATTTTTCCATATTCTCTTTTAATGTAGCATTTTCTTCCAAACACTCTGAAGTGATTCACATTTGTTGGTATTCCTTTCCATAGCTCATAAGTATTTTTATCATTGTTGTTTCTGATCATTCCTCTATTTTTAACGTGAACTGTTGTATGCACTTCCTGTGCCTAAAAGATCTTTGTCAACTTGGAATCCATTAACACAGTTTGAGCCATTTTCTGCATTGTCCCGTTCTTCCTTTTGACAACTCCATTTTGTTGTGGTGTCCTAGAAAGGAAGATTTTTTTCTTTATCCCATGCTTACTGCAGAATTCTATAAATTCCTTTGAAGTAAACTCTCCTACATTGTCCTATATTAAACATTTGATTTTCAAATCTATTTCAATTTCAACCATCTCCTTGTACATATTGAAGTTCTCAAATGCTTTTGACCTCTTCCTGAGAATTTTTTTTGCAGTCATTCTTGTATAATCATCAACTAATCGTATAAAGTACCGCTCAACTTTCAAACCATTTTATCTAGTTGGTCCAACTAGATTAGTATGCACAATTTCCAATGGTCTTGTTGTGGAGTATTCCTTTGATTTCAACTTGGTCATTGTTTGTTTTCCTTGTTGACAATGCTTGCATAATGTATTTGTTGGCTTCACGATATGGGGCATTTCTATGAATGCTTCTTTTCTACTGAGATTGACAAGATTATCAAAGTTTATGTGCCACATTCGTCTGTGCCATAAACAAACTTTATTTTCCTTTCCTAAACAACACTTTTCCTTTCCAATTTCACTTAGTAAGTATATATTTCTTGGATTTCTCACAGTTGTCACCACCACTCTGCCTGAATTTTATTTTCTTATCTCACATTTTTGTGAATAAAACACAATTTTGTGACCTTGGTCACACATTTGACTTACACTCAGAAGATTGTGTTTCATATCTTCCACTAGTAGAACATTTTCTTCCTTGGTATCCTTACTTCCAATCTTGACTGTTCCTCTTCCAATGATTTTGGTTGAGTTTTTATTTCCAAAATATACTAACCCATCTATTTCCTTTCTCAAGGTTAGAAACATTTACTTATCACCTGTCATGTGTTTTGAACCACCACTATCAACATACCAACCATGTTTCTTATGTTGAGCTTGTAAAGAGAGTGTGCATTCTTCATTGTTGTATGGATTTTGCTTCCTTATCCATATTCTTTGTGATTCCTGTATGTGATTGTTGTTATTATGTTGTGATTCTCTTGGAGGATATTTCATTATACAATCTTTGGCCATGTGTCCAAAGTTGTTGCATTTGTAGCATGCTACTTCAATATTCAAAGATTCAAACATGTTGTATCTTTTTCTCTGCATTTCATTAGGTATTCTTGGATAAACATTTCCTTTATAGACTTCACAACTATTTTTGTTTCTGTTGTTGGCTCTACAATTCATAGCCTTGTGCCCAAAATTATTACATGAATAGAATAATCCAATAAAAATTGTTTGATACCTAGGAGTTGGATATCTTTTGAATGATGCTGCTTTTCTGAATCCTTCTTATTCTCAAGATATTTTTACTTTTTACTGCTACTGATTCTGAACTCTGAATCTTCTTGGAGGTGGAGTATATATGTGATCTTCCTTTTGCATCTTTTTTTCTTATTCTTTTTCATTAGATCCTCTGACTGTCTCTGCATAAATTCTTTTCTTTGTTTCCTGATATTTTGTGTTGGAGCTTGAGCCCTTTTATATCTTGTTGTATCCTAGTGCAGACTTGTCATGATGTGGCCTTTGACTACTAATAATATCATCCAAAACTTTAGATATTTTCTGCATGTTTTTCTTTTGAAGGTATTTTCTCAATATAACAATCTTTGCTTCCAAACTTCCAATGATCTTGTCTTTTTATTCTAACTATTCTTTGAGTTTGTCCCAGATTTCTTTCATGGAATCACAATTCATAACCTTGGTGTATATTGATTTAGTCACACCATTTAAGAGTGCACTTGTAGCTCTTGAAATATTTTCTTCAAGTTTCTTTCCATCTTTATCTGCTGGAGGAGTGGTTGGTGCTTTGTATCCATCTACTATTGATCTCCATACATCAAATCCTAGTGCCTCTATGTGTTTCTTCATTCTTCTGCTCCAGAAGGAATAATCTTCCCCATCAAACTGTCATGTCCCAATCTTAGAGTAATACATGATCTCCTTCCAGTTGTTAGACTTCCTTTTGAAGGACCTTCTCTGATACCAATTGTTGGATTACTGAGAGGGGGGGTGAATCAATAATATGATTTTTAATCCTTTTTAACCATAGTATATATAAGTGTTTTTATCCTTATGATAAGTTTACCAATATCATTCAACAAGTGTAGAATAAATAAATCATGAACAATAATTAATCATACGCATTCACAGTACACCAATATTTTTACGTGGAAACCCAATGTGGGAGAAAACCACAAAATGATTTTTCTTATATGTCTTTAAGAAGTACATTCATTGAAAACACCAACTTTATTTTTTCTCTAGCTACAACTGGAAGGAAACACCAACCCCCTATATTCTTAGGCTACAATCTGAGGGAAAATCCAACTCCCCAATTCTATGGCTCCAACCAGAAGGAAGCTACAACCCCCTATGTTCTTCGGCTACAACTGAAAGGTGGCTAAAACCACCTATCCTTTCCATATCCAAACTGCCCTAAAGTATAAATTCCAAATGTAGACAACCTGTCACTATCATTGAGTCAACACTGCCACTGCAATAACTATAAGTGAAATCCTATCAAAACCCGTACCAATATTCTTCAAAACTTTCTTGTAGATATGCGACCAGTCTATTATGAAACACGTGGATGTTCATGCCTTTCCCTACTGTAACTCGTGGATGTTCATGCCTTTCCCTACTGTAACTCGTGGATGTTTATGCCTCTATTTTCTACAACTCATGAACTATCATAAATCTCTGCTAGTATCACAAATTATTTTTTTATCAGTTTGTATGTGTCACTGTCTCAGTCTTTGTCACTGTCTAATCACTCTGTATATGCTCACAAACAGGTTGATCTGATAGAAACAATACTCATCCAATATCCAAGTAGATCTAACACAACCATGTACTAGGTTCATACATATGTCTCATGTGATATAAGAACCCCTTGCATTAACCATACATCAAACTTTGACTATCAAGAAAACCCCAACCTGTACTGATAACACTATGTCTCAACCATACTCCAAATAACATATCATATGTATTAACAAGATTCCCAATGAAGTATTCCAACAACGAATAACCACTACAGTAGCATTGTATCTATGTAGATCTATATTGTACATAATATACCATACAACAAATAATCCTTCAAGGAAAATAACTCAATCTCCCATGACCATATCAAAAAATTCACCAAGGATATACTTTAGATAACCATATAACATACCTTTTGTTATTGTATATAGATTTGCTATACCTTCTTACTATTAGATCTTCGTGTAGCATTTTCTCTGCTTAGCACCCTGTCACTGAAGATAGATATGTTCTTCCTTTTCAGCTTTGGAAATAGATCTGTGATTTGTCTTCATTACACCCATGGGTATCCACACTTTGTCCCACTGTAGCCCGCAGATGTCCGTGTTGGACACACCTACCACACTTAGAGGGGGGGTGAATGAGTGTGGGGATCTTTTTCCCAAAAATTCCCTCTTGCACAAAAACTCATCAATTAGCATTCAACATTTATTCATTACCCATTGTTTTCATTTATAACCAGTTATA
>SNQJ01S0029018.1:32726-52586 GCA_010110895.2 Picea sitchensis | reverse complement strand
CACACATCTGTTTAATGGTTCACTTGCTTCCGGAATATTCTATTCTAAGTCATAGGTTACACGTGGAGGTTAATACCTTCCGCAGCTACCAAAACATCAACACTCCATCCTAGCTAGGGAGGTATTAACTAAGATGTTCTTCATGTAGTGGTCTCAAACACATCCATCCATATCATATGGCATGGAAAATACTCACATGGTATTGCATACCAGTCTACAGCACCATATCCACACAGGCTATCATATTATCAAACAGATCATGTAACAAGTATCACCATCGTAGCCACACATTAACCATCTAGATGGAAAACACCTCCAACACTATTATTTGATCCTCCAGCTAGTAACCTCCAATGCTAATGATCGGCACTCTAATTGGGAATCATTTCCGGCACTACAGGTTGGCATCTAGTTCATACATAACTAATAACTTGTCATCTCACACAGAATCTGAATCGAAAATTTAACACTCCCTCTTAAGGAGGAAGGTATTCCTCTTGGCACGATCATCATCATAGCTTGTGTTATTTTTCACACCTCGTTCATTGTCCTGTTGTCAATCATATATCTATATGTCATGGGAAGCTCTACACTTTCACTGGAGTAGCGTACTAGCCTTCGTTGGAATAGCATACCAACTTGTGTTGGGGTAATATACCAGCATGTGTTGGAGTAGCATACCAACCTGCATTGGGGTAGCATACCAACCTACGTTGGGTAGCATACCAACATGTGTTGGGGTAGCATACCATCGTGCGTTGGATTACCAACCTGTGCTGGGGTAGAATACCAGCCTACGTTGGGGTAGCATACCAACCTGTGTTAGAATACCAACCTGTGGTGGGGTAGCATACCAGCCTACGTTGAAGTACTAACTTGCACTGGGGTAGCATACCAACCTACGTTGGATTACCAACCTACACTAGGGTAGCATACCAGCTTGCGTTGGAGTAGCATACCAACCTGCATTGCAGTAGCATACCATATCATGTTGGAGTACCAACCTACACTAGGGTAGAATTCCATCTTGCATTGGAGTACCAACCTACGTTGGAGTATCTCCCACTACTGGGGATCTCATCACTTCCCTCTACTGGAAAACACATCACTTCTCACTACTAGAGAAAAACAATTTGGACCACTCCAATCTTGTCCTTGATAGAGGCTTGGTCAACATATATGCTACATGTTTATCGGTAGAAATGTACTAGAGTAATTGTCTTGTCATAGTCTTCCCCCTCTTGTTGGGAGAATCCTCTAGACACAAATCTATATTTCTACATCTCTAGGCTATTTATCTGCAACATGCTTGATCTTGTAGATCAACTTGGAAGCCACCACTTACTTCCCTTCTAGTCTCGGAGCCAAGGAAAAGATATGTATCCCAGTCCTTCTGACTGGTTTCCTCCTCAGTCATTGTAGAAAAGTCTACTAAAGAAATGGAATCTTCCCATATGATCTTATATCTCCTAGAAGTCTTTGAAGCTTTGATCTAGCCTTCTCAACCCATGGCATCCGCCTGTCAATTTTGGAAGACGTCTCTCTCTTCCATATAAATCTGAAAGTATCTAATTCTCCATTATCCCTCTAAATATTGACTCCCTCTAAGTCTTTATAATCTTCGAAACTATCCTCTCCTCATGATATGGCTCATCAATGTTGCATCCTGCAAAGTTTCATGGGACCACACTAGTCTCTTCTTGCTTACTGCAACGATTATGGGTAGGCCCTTCTTGCTCTACTAACTCTTCATGATGATCTGAAGAGTGATCAACTGCACTAGAGGGATTTGTTCAGTCATATTTGGATCCTTCTTCTCCTTACAATCAATCTCCATATGATATAATATGTATCTCAAAAAAGTACCCTTCTTCCTCTTCTTTTTCTTTGGTACATGCATGTATACGGTAGTGTATACAACATCTTATCAAGATAGTCTGCTCCATGTCTCAAACTAGAGACCATCTAATATGTTGTCTCCTGCAACCATCACTATATCTTCCCTTAGATTCATCACCTATGACCTTCTCGGAACAAGGGAAACAAAGGGAAAAAAAATAGACAAGAATAATACTCTTATAATAGTAAAAACAAGAATGAGAGCAATAATCACAGTAGCTCCTTCTCGGAGTTGTTTCTTATGACCTGACTAGAGAAAGAACCAAAATAAAAATACAATAATAAGAAATAGGAACAACACTCTTCTAGTGTTGTGATCAATCATTCCTCGATGGTAACCTTCCCATAACAAGAAAACAAGAACAAAAATTATAATAGCATTTTCATAAAAATTTATCTATGTCAACAAGAATAAAAAAAGGCAATCTCATGCTAATCATCATATTATTACCCAGGTGACCTGCCTAGAAGAAAAACAAAAAGTATCTCCTAGAGCAGATGTTAGTTCATCTTGCAAGCATTTATATCAATAGTACTCACATGCTACCAAGTATTCATTGTATTTAGCAGTAATAGAACCTTTCAAGGATTGATGTCACAACTAGTAATTTAGCAATTATCAAACTTGATATGTGCAAATTGGAAACTTATTAATTTAATCAAAACTGGAACCTGGAGTCTTCTCTTCAAGAATGAGTGTTGTTGATTTTCTTTCGGGTCTCCTTCACTAAATATGACAAGTATTATCTTCAACCTGTCCCCTGTACTTAAGACAATATGCTTTCTAGACATAAATCTGAGTTAGAGAATATAGTGCAAATAAACTCTAAAGTCTAGACCTTAATCAATATAATACTTTGACTAAAGTTAGTTTCTAACTTTAACTTTGAACAGAGTTTAGTGTGATAATCATAACTTCAATAGATCAAAATACAAATATTTGTTCATAAGGTAAAAATAATTCCATAATATCTAGAGACATATGAAAACAATCAAACCTAGAGTGTGTTGTTTCTCTGAATGTGTTGGATCTAAGATCCCTCTGGATCTATGATTGTTGCTTGGACTAGAGATCCCTTCTCTTGCAATCACACTCAAAATAGTGATACATTTTGAACATATGTAATTACATACCTCTGGCAGCAGCAACAGGTAGTGGCATCCATTGGCACCATCTCGCAGTAGTAGCAGACAATGACGAACCCTAAAACTTCAAAGTGCTCCAACTTGCAATATAAAGGTAACGAGAGATGTGTTGCGGTAAGGCGCACTAGAAAAACCAAAGATTAGGCCCAATGTTTCATAGAAACTTTATTGCAACTGGTGTTAGCATTGCAACTAGTGTTGCAATTGGTACTGCAACTGGTACGAAGGAACTGGCATGAAGAAACTGGCACAGCAAACCCAGGGTTTTTATGAGGAAACCCTAATATCTCAACTTTAGAAATTTTCAGATCTGATCCGAGGAAGAGATGTTCCCTACTTAGGAGACCTTCTTAGTGATTTCAGTAAGTGCTCAATGAGCTTGGAAATGGGGGAAACTGAGGATCTTCCTTCCAGCGGTTAGATTGTTACAAAGGAAACCAGCTCTGATACCATGTTGAAATTTTGGTATGCTCAATTAACCATAGACAATGTCACATCATTGTCACCCAACCATAGGCATTCACATCGAGCACACTAACCTTTACTTAGAATAATTCTGGCAAGCCTACTTCAGAACCAACAGATAAACCCTAGTTTCTAACTACAACAACAACTCAAGACAAGTAGAGCGCTCCTTCTCCAAGGGTAGCACACAAGAGAGAGAGTCTACATATCCACAAAATAAGTTCCATACACAACTGTAGTTGTTGCAGCTGCACTACTCTCTCAACCTTGCGCCATACTTATCAAGAATATCACCAAAGGCACCACTAAGAATATTACTAAGATTTTCACCAAGAACCACCAAGACAATCACTAAGAACATCATTTGATAGTGCTAGAGAGGGACCAAGACCAAGAGATGACCATATTTCCTCATTCCTCCTTGCAGCTGCAACTAAATCTCTCCACAAGACTTGGGCTCTGACTCGGTGTACAAATCAGCTAAAACATCCTCTATTTATATTAATCTGTCCAGTGACTTTTCTGGCTAGGCCGACCTAACTTTCTGATAATTATATTTTTTTTTATCTTTTTCCTATGGAGTCGACTTGTATTTCTAGAATATAATATTCTAATATTATCTATTCTTCTACGCCGACTTGTCTTCTAGTGTTTCCACGCATCTTTGTAATGGTTCACTTGGTTCTGAAATATTCTGTTCTAAGTCATAAGTTACACGTGGAAGTTAATACCTCACGTGGCTACCAAAACATCAAGAGTTTGTACTCTTCTCTTTGTACTTGTGTTCTTGGAGTGATATGCTAGGGTTCAATGAGGAATATTTAAGAGAAGTTATGAAAGGGAAAGATGATGTCTTTGTTCGGAGCATGCTCTTGTGAGATAGGATTTATTCTTATGAAGAATACATTGAAGATGATGATCTTATTATTCTCATATTTTTTCATTTTATGTTAGAGATATGACCAAGAGGAGCATACTAGTCTTCCTCTTTCTCTTGGATCTTCTTTGTACTTTATCTATCTTCTCTTGGAGTTGTTATGGTTTCTTGGAGATTCTTGGAGCATATTGAATACTAGGGTTACAGATTCGTCCCTTAGAGGCTTGGAGATTAGGGTTTTGAGATGAACCCCTAGGTTGTACTTATTGAAGTGAAGAAGAGGAAATGTCTTTCCTTGGAGGACATTCTTGCGTGAAGTTATATTGTGAGCTAGGATTTTCATTATTTTCCCTAGCCAAGGTTTTGGAGAGATACAAGATTGTACTAGCATTGGGATAAGTTTATGGTATGCATATGAACTTCATTTATATGCATATTAATGAAGTTTCTAGTTGTCCAATACTTTTGTAATTGCATATTTGATTTTCATCCATCTATTTCTTAATGGTTTTGTAATTTCCATCACTTGTTTAACTTGTTGATTTATGTAGCACACTTGACCCCTTAGGTATCCATTAGAGGGATGGGGTATAAAATTTTGGTTTTTACTCAAAGATTCCATATCCTCTTCCCAACATATCCATCTCCTTATGCTCGTCAAAGGATTTCTAACAACTGTCACCATGCTGAAATACGAGCTCGGGATTGGAAGTTATGCCCTCACTTAACGCACATGCTCACAAGGTTTTGGCATTCGACGCTTCGACGTTGAATGCCCATCTCTCTATTCACATATCCTTTGGATTTATGAAAGCCAATCATTATTCCACGTGCTTCTTGACTTCGGCCCTTTCCACTTGTTCAATACACCACCCCAGACCTCCGAAGTTCTGAAGCCCCAAACTCCTGAATTGTTCACACTTACTCATGGTGGCGCGTTAAATGAAGAGGCGGGGGTGGGTGGGTCAGGGCCTTTGGCCGATTACTCCAGCGTTACAACATCCCAAGTCCCCCGAAGTCCCAAACTCCCAGTGTCTTGAGTACTCCACCATATTTTAGGCCAAGCGAGCATGCGCCAGGGGGATGACACACGAAAAAGGATAGAGATGACACGTGAACCCATTAATGGATGACATGTCACGTTCAAATGTGAATATAAGGACCGTAAAATTCATGAATCAAGTTGACATGTTGCATGCCAAACATGGGTCCACATCACCTTAGATGACGTTAGGTTTCCACGTCACTTCATATTGATAGCCTCCATGAGTCTCTAGCCTCTCCTACCTATGAAATCGCCCAGAGATCTAAAGCTCAAACTCCCACCAGCAACCTCCCAATACCCCTTCTAACCCATGGTCGAGATAGGTCCACGTAGATCCATATATCTACAACTTCATGACTTTGGAATTCATGGGTTTGGTCATCTAGTTTCCTTTTTACTCTCGAAGTGGTCAACATTGGGCTAACCATGGTCTAGATCCAATAGTTAGGAGGGATCCTGAAGCATCCTCAAATAGAAGGTCATCGATGCTTCGTGACTTTGACGTTCGAGGGTTCTTCCTGTTTAACACTCCCTTTCTCCTAGAGTGGTCAATGTCGGATTGACCATGGTGTCGATCCAACGATCAAGGGAGATCCTGAAGCATCCATAGATCTATGGTTCTCATCACTTTATGAATTTAGCGTTCGGGGCTTCCACCCGTCTAACACTCCCTTTCTCATGGAGTGGTCAATGTCAGACTAACCATGACGTAGATCCAACGGTCAGGGAAGATCCTGAGTATCTTCTGATCTACAGCTCATGCTACTTCACGACCGGTAAGTGGGTCAGGGTTTAAAAATGGGACATATCCCACCATCATGGTTAAGAAAACCACCAAATGTTGGCCAATCTCACTAGTAATCGTACCAGCAAGTTTCCTCCGATTGGTTTCGAAGGTGGTAAATTCATAATGTCCCAGAGCTCCAGACTCCCGAAGTTTTGAAGCCATGATTGCTTAGCTCCTTTTGGACCTAGCGAAGGGTTTTGAGATCATGTTCATATGGATTCCTTGACAGGTCTCGGGGATGCATGCTCACTCTTAGTCGTGATTTGATTAGGTTCATGGGCATGAGCCCTCGGTCACGCAGATGAATGATTTGAAGGAGATGGCCTCCCTCCACAAAGCTCGAATTTAATAACTTGTAATGGTAAATCCGAGGGGTCGACAAGACTGAGGTGTTCCAGCAAAGTCTGCCCTGACTCTTACGTTACAAAATCAATTCTTGGGAAAATTCCCTTAAGTATTTTCCAACCAGTACAGAAATCGTGAGTTTATTCCTAAACTTATTTGAAGACCCATGTCTAGAATTTCTCCTACTTCTAAGCAGGGGAAAATGGAAACCATTCAAATGCATGGATTTACATAAGAACGATAAGCATATCTAACATTAATCAAATAATGAAAATTTTAGTCATAGACATAGATATCCAACCATAATTTCAATCTTAGTACACATGGTATAAGAATACTTATCAAGAAACCATATAGTGAAGCGATTGCTAAGAGAGGTGTCATTTTCCACCCAAACGTAGGCACAGACACTCCTGGACAGATTTACCACTGGCCACCCCCTAGCTAGATCATGATGCTTTGAGAGAGAGACTCTTCCTTCTCGTTCAGAAACAACCAAGGACGGAGATCATTCTCCTCTTCCCACGGGAATTTAGCAGATTGTTTCTCCCTCTACCAAGCAAGGGGGTCTGCGATGAGTGCTTCCTCAGTCACTCATCTTATTTCAACCTTGTTTATCGTCTTGGGCTGAATATGCTTCCAACAACTTCTTGCACCCATAGCAATATTTTTTTTCAGTTCTCTCTAGAACCAGAGAGTTGGACATGCTCTTCTCTTCATAAAAATGGTCTCTAGACTCATTTCCCTCGTCCCCTCTTCTATTCCCATGAATTCCCTTCTTTTCTCGCCTTCCTAAGCAAGATTGTGTGGGTTCCAATCCCCATTTAGTGGTCAAGTCAAGAATTTTTTTAGATAGGTAATATGCCCATCTCCTCATTTACTCTTGAGGAGGACTTCCCAACTACCAGCTTGACTAGTAATTTATTTATGGGTCAGAGGATTGTTCTAGGTCTGAATAATTTAAATCCAATACGATACTAGTCTGGTGGGGGTCATCTCAAACATTGTTGGTTCCCCTAACCATATCTCTCATGCATCATGATCTACCATGGAAAACCCCCTCAATAGTTATGCAACACTATCCATTTTATTTAATAACAGAAATACATACATTGCCTTTTATAACAAAAAGGTTCACCAACTCCAACATCCACACATATTCAATCTTCCCATAGTCTTTTGGCAATTTATAGTTATATTTAAAAGTTGGGGGAAACAAGGGTGTTATAATCCCCTCCCACTTAAAGTAACATCGTCCTCAATGATCTAGTTGTTGATATCATTTGTATGTACAAAAGTAAACAAAAATGGGTATGCATGTATCATGGCATCCTCCATTTCCCATATGGCTTCATCTGGACCAAAGTGTTTCCACTACACCTTGACATGTGCAATGGTTATGTTCCTAAGTGAGATTTCCTTCCTGTCTATTATGAATTGTGGATTTGGCGGTAATTCTCCCTTTGATTCCACCTTAATCACATACCAATCAATTATATGATTAGAATCGTGTACATATTTCTTCAGTAACGAAACATGGAAAATATTATGTGCCTTCATTGTGGGAGGAAGTGCTAGTCTATATGCTACAAGTCCCACTTTATCCAAAATTTCAAAGGGTCCACAATACCAAGGTGTCATCTTGGCACAAGATCCCATTCTCAAGGAAATTTTTATGGGCCTGACTTGGAGATACACATTATCCCCTGCTTTGAGATCTCTAGGAGTCATTTTTCTGTCTACATAGCTTTTTTGTCTATCGTGAGTTATTTTCAGATTTTGTTTTATCTGAACTACTTGTTGTTCCATTTCCTTTAGCATATCTTTCCCTATTGTAATTTTGTCTCTGGGTTATTCCAGCTGATTGGAATATTTCATTTCCTACCATAGAGGGCCTCGAAAGGGCTCATCTTCAATGACTCTTGATATCCATTGTTATAAGAAAACTCTACCAGTGGTAGGTAATCTTCCCACTTCTTGGGTTGATGCATTACATGTATCCTTAACATGTCCTCTAACACATGGTCAACCCTCTATGTTTTCCCATCATTTTGAGGGTGATAGGATGTACTAAATAGAAATTTAGTTTCAAAACCAACAAACAGAGACTTCCAAAAGTTTGAAGTAAATTTTGTATCTTGGTCGGATATAATTTCCTTAGGCATGCCATGAAGTCTAAATATTTATTTGATGAAAATGTTGGCAATATCTATTGCCTTGCAAGTTGATTTGATGGGAATAAAGTGAGCATCTTTGCTCAGTTTTTCCACAACTACCATGATGGTGTCATTTTGTTTGCTTGATTTTGGTAACCCTGTGATGAAATCCATGGAGAAGGTTGTTAGAATATGAAATAATGTGTTAATTTTACCATTCAAAATAGCACTATTGTCACCCAACCATAGGTCGAAGCCACCCTCCGGGCACCTTGACAGAGAGAAGAATACTGGTAGCAATCCAATAGCCAAGCAAGGCTAATGCACCAAACAAGAAGTAACCAAAGTTGATCAGAGAGTCCCACCCAAAACTGGCGCAGCACCTTTCCCAGGACTTGCACACAAGACTGCTAGATTGTAGTGCGCAGAACTGGCTTTCTGCAATTCTGAGAAGTGTGTCAAATGAGAGACTAGCACCCTGTATTTATAGTATTCCTGGCAGACTTGCCTGGGCTGACTTCTCCCTCTGGGTACTAATTAATTCATATTAATTATCTCTCTTCAGTCGACATCTCATCTAGGGTTACTTTCATTTCTTTGTTTTCTTTCGAAACATTCTAATCTTCTCAAAGGTCACAATAGAGGTTCATACCTCCCGAAGCTACCATAATATCAACACTCCCTCCTAGCTAGGGAGGTATAACTGATAATGGTCTTGAGAACAAACAGACCATTCAACCGGTAGTATCACGAGCACCGTCATTATTATCCAACTGGATAATTTCCAATGACAACTGGTACAATATCAATTGATAGAACACAACTGTGTTTATCTATGGTAGTACGCAACTACTCAAACCATGACACATAGTCACAAACAGTGGAACATATCCACCACAGTAGCATATCTCTACTGTTTGGAGATAGGAAATATCCATAACAATTATCTGATATCAACCTGCACAAAAAATATTGTTATGATATAAATTGAATCATCTGGGCCAATATTTCACTCACATCTATGAGATCTGAAAGAATATCTTCCCTTAGAGTAGAACATCAATGATGGGTTATCTGGCTCATTCTCCTCAAACAAGGAAGAATGATTGTTCTAATTTTTTAGCCTAGACCATTCCTCACCCTGGGCCATTCCTCCGACACTAAACAAAGTGTAACTTGGAGAGAAGGAATCTTCCCTAACGAATGCATGTCCATGATTGTTGAAACTGGACCATTCCCCATCCTGGGCCATTCCTCCGACACTAGCCAAAGTGCAACCTATATAAAATGAATCCACCCTAAGGAATGACTGTCTAGACCATTTCCCCTGTTAACCACAAGAGGAAATGATTTTCCTGCACTAACTTCCAAAACAGAACATTCCTCATGTTAACCACAATGAGAAATCGTTGTCCGGCGAGGTGGGCCAGTCTTCTTGAGTAACCCTCAAGAAGAGATATTTCTCTAGACCACTCCCCATGTTAACCACAATGGGAATTCATTGTCTATGGTACATCAACAATATGGACCATTTTCTGAACTGGAAAATGTTTGTCCCTCATAAATCTCAATCCACTTTCCGAATAGGAAAGAATCTACCCAAGCTAGACTATGTTTCAATCTTTTAAAATGAATGTCTTCACTTCAATAATGTGTCAGTGCTCCCTCCCAACGTGGAGAGTCATTTCTTCCCTTTCAACTAAGGGAGTTATTTCCACGATCCCCATCTTGTCTTGGAAATATGTAAACTTTATTTTGGACAGAGGCTTTGTCAGGAGATCTCTCGTCTTCTCATCTGTGGGGATATACAGGAGCTTTACTTCTCCTTCCTGGACTTTATCTCGAATAAAGTAGTATTTTATCTCAATATGTCTCAACCTTTCATGAAACACTAGATTTTCTGATAGTCTTATACAACTTTGATTATCACAATGTATTATGGTCGAATCTGGAATCTAATCAAATAAATCGGAGATCAGCTTCCTCAACCATACTGCTTATGTGCATGCTTCACATGCTACGATATATTTTGTTTCTACTGTTTTGAGAGCGACAAACTTTTGTTTCTTGCTGCCCCAAGATATCATAGCGGAGCCCAAGCTGAAACACATTCTTGAAGTACTCTTTCTGTCTTCTGCACTTCCTGCCCAATCTAAATCTATAAATCCATGAAGTTGTATATCACTGGATGCGGTATATCTTAATCCATAGTTTATTGTCCCACGAATATATATTAGGACATGATTTGAAGCTATCTAATTCTCATGTCTAGGTTCCATCTGGAACTGGCTTAGTGTATTCACGGCAAAGCAAATGTATGGTCGAGTATTTACGAAATACATCAATGACCTAATCAACTGCCGATTCAGTGATGGATCTACTAGATCAGAATCTGGATCTTTTACTTTTCTTATAATCGTAGTCATGGGAGTGTCCATGGATTTGCAATCCATCATTCCAAACTTTTGAAGGATATTTATTGCATATTTTCCTTAACCAAGGAATTATTCACCACACTTTTTCCATACTTCTAGTCCTAAGTAATAATGCATGAGACCTAGATCTTTCATATCAAATTCAGAAGCTAGTTCCTTTTTGCACTGGATGATAAGAGACAGTTCACCTATTATGAATAGATCGTCAACATATAATAGTAGAATCATAGGTGCATTGTCCACGACTTTGTAGTATAGGTTTGGATCTATGTGACTCTTGGAGAAACCAAGTCTCATTAGATAGTTGTCCATTCTGGCATACCAAGCCCTTGGAGCTTGCTTGAGTCCATATAAAGCTTTCTTTAATCTACAAACATGAGTGTCTCTGGAATGTTCCTCAAACCCTTAAGGTTGTTCAATATATACTTCTTATTCGATTGCTCCATTGAGGAAACTTGTCTTTACATCCATTTGATGTAAGTTCCACCCCATGGAAGTAGCAAGAGATATGATAGCTCTAATGGAAGTATATCTGGCAACTGGAGCAAAATTTTCATCATAATCTTTTCCCTCCTTCTAGGATAACCCTCTAGCTACGAATCTCACTTTATATTTATCCACGCTTTTGTATGGTGCATGTTTTATCTTATATACCCACTTTGAACTTACCACTGATTTTTCTTTAGCTCTAGGTACAATTTCCCATACATAATTTTTCATGATGGATTGGTGTTCTTCCGTCATAGCTTATTTCCATTGTTTCTTTTGAACAACTTCTTCAAATGGGGTAGGTTCTTCATCTAAGAGCTTTGTCATATATGTTGCATAACTTGAGAATCGTTTAGGCCTCTTACTTTTTCTGAATGTTCCTTATGGGACCTTGAGTCTTTCTGTGTCTTGTAAGGTAGCTTCAATCCAAGCTGGTCATTTCTTCGTCTTAGGTACAGTGTCTGGATCAATGGTTTCACATGGTTGCATAGGATAATCAATTTGTTCCTCTTCGTCATTTCTATTTTCTGTGATTTCTTCAATAGGTTCTTCATTCTCTTCTTCTTCTATAGTTTCTTATATGGATTTCTTCAATAGATTTGTTCTTTCTTTCTGCTACACCATTTTGTTGAGGATCATAGGGAACAGTCAGCTCCCTCCTAATCCCTGTCGATTTGTAGGATGCAATGAATTCCTTTGAGGTGTATTCTCCTCCATCATCTGTTCCTAAGGTCTTGATCTTCTTGTTTGTGAGGTTCTCTATTTCTTCTTTGAATTCTTGAAACTTGTTGAATACTTTGTCTTTTGTATTCAGTAGATATAACCAAGTCTTTCTTGAATAATCATCTATGAATATTACATAGTAAAGAGATACTCCTAGAGATTTGACTCACATCGGACCACAAACATCTGAGTGTATTAGATCTAGAATCTCCTTAGATCTGTTGTTGTTGCTTGGGAATGGTTTCTTGGTATTCTTCCCAAGGGCACATCCTTTGCAAATTCCTTCATGTGTAGACTGCAATTCTGATATTCCCTCAACCATTCTTTTGAGAAAAGGTAATGCTTGATAATTAATATGAGAGTACCTTCTATGCCAAAGTTCATTGGGATTGACTTCATCATGTACGAGAGATTCTTCATTATGTTCTAGTAGTATGTATATATTTTCTTCACGACTTCCAATAACCCTAGCATTCTCTATGTTGGAGTATTTATGCCAAGATAATACTTTTCCATCTACGAAATCTATTATGTTTCCTTTGTCTTCTAGGAAATATATGGATACAAGATTCTTTTCTAAACCAGGTAATATAAAACATTGCTTAACTGAACATTGTTGCTTGTTTTCAACATAACGGAGGCTTGTCCAAATCCTTCGACTCGGTAAGTGATTTTGTCTCCAAGTTCTACCTTGTACGATGTCTTCTTCTCATTTAGATTTGAAAGTCTAGCTTGATCTCCCGTCATGTGCCTAGAAGCTCCATTATTTATTATCCACATGTCATCTTCAATCATTCCAGTGAGTGTTGAGTAACGTAGAAGACTGATCCTTTCACTCATGTCTTCGGTTGACTAATAGTTGGTCATGCTTTGATACAAAACTTCAACTCTAACATTTTTGTCTTCTGAGAGAGTCAAAAGGTGCGTTGAACTAGGGTACATATGAATATCTTCTCTGTGAGTGTGATTCTCCATCACAAGGTGTCGGATCAGATATTCAGGGTTTCTGCAACTGCTCCTCCTAGTAACCCTAGAGGCAGTGTCTAGGAAGTTGCTCCTGCTAGTAACCCTAGCAGCAGTTCCTTAGTGAGCTCAATATCCTAATGGTTATGTTTCCTTCCAGCAATTAGAATGAATGAAGGAGGTGTGCACCCATAACCTATTAGAATATGAAAGAATGTGCTCGTTTTACCATTGACAATATCACTATTGTCAGCCAACCATAGGCCAAAGCCACCCTCCGAGTGTTATAACCCTAATTTGCACCATGCATGCTTACCTGGCATCAGGCCATCTCAGATTCCTTCTTTGCCAAAACACTATTGAACAACTCTTCTAAAAACTCCATTTTTAAAAGTCCACACTAGCTAACCCACTACAGCCCGTGTGAATATATAGTGTCCACGCTAGCTGGCCCACTACAGCCCGTGTGGACCTTCAGAAGCACTAAAAAGGGAAAGTTGTCGATGGAACACATAGCTTTGGGTGATTTAACTGAATCTTCCAGCCATGCATTGCCAAGGGTTCATCCAAATACCTAGCTTCTTCTAGCCTATAAAAGAAGGGTTAGGGGTCCCATTTGGAAGAGGAGAATAATAGTAAAGAAATGCTACCCAATTGCACATTCCCATTGTCCCAACCCTTTAGCCATCCTTGTGCAAAGAGAGATACAAAGAAAATAAGTTGGAGGACATTTGAAGAGGAGCCCAGGATCAGGTTCATGAAGCAGTGGCCGGTCTCGACATTGTAAGTTGATTCATTAAAGTTAATAATAAAGAAATGTTTTTCTCGTCCCACTATATGAGTTCTTCATAGTTTAGTGAATATATGTTTGAATCTATAACCCATTAATCTTTAGAACAAATGCATGTAGAGTTTCTTGCTTGTTTTGTACGCAGTTCAATCTTGGGAGGATAGTTTCTAGCAAGCGATCAAGCATGAAGAAGGATCGACATCGAACGTCCGGAGCAAGGTATGTTCGTTTAACCATGTATTTTCTTGAAAGAAATGGGGATTAATTCTGGGATGATGGTAGAAAGTAGGATTCTTTTGGTCTTATCTGCATGCATAATATAACCCTAAATGATATTCCGTAGGGGGATTTCCCACCACAACAGAATTGGCGACCATACTGGGGAAGTCTCTAGGGTTCCTGGGAATATTTTTGTGCAGTTTTAAAAGACTAGTTTTCTTTCCTATTTTTTGAAGTTTCTGTGAAGTCTGAGCTAACAGAGAGTCTGGTCTTCCATACCAGCTATCTCTGTTATTTTCTTGACTATGTTTTTTCGAGACCCACAGAGGTACATGCGGCCTGCATAAGGTCTGCACGCGTGTACCCGCACCCTACTTTCTTTCAGCCCGCATGTAAACGCTAGCTGAAGAAGTAACAGTAGCGTGTAGATTCCAGAAAAAAATTTGAGGCAGTCATCCTCTTCCCTGTCAGAATCAATCATTCTCAGGGGTTTTCTGGAACTCTTTCTAGTCTTGGTTGTTTGCAGTCTCATCTCAGATTGGTTTGTTTTATGAATTTTTTCCTTACATTGTTTTCTTTTTTCTGTTAAAGAGAGTGTCTAAGCCTTCAAGAGATCTTGGTTCTCAATATCAGTGGTCTCTTCCTGGTTTGGATTGTCTGTTTTTATTTCTTTCAGATTTTTAGAGATACACACAGCCTGTATAAGGCCAGCACGCATGTACACGCCCTCTGGCTCTACACAGCTCGCATGCACACGCTTGTTGTTAAATTGTCAGTAGTGTGCTTGTGTAGGATAGTTTTTGTTGAGGGTGAGGCAGTCATCCTTTCCCTTGACAAGATTTATACCTCTCAGGTTTTTGAATCTTTGTCCTAGCAGTCAGTCGCTTAGGGTTGATCTTAGCCTTAGTTTTCTTTTTTCATTTAAAAGTTGTCATCAAAAAATTTCTTTAGGGGTTTTAGACAAGTGTGAGAGTACTTTTTTAAGTTGTTAGTGTGTGATTTATTGAAGTGATTCTTTGCAATATGTGATTAGGCCAAAAAAAAAATCTTGGTTTTTGACTTGTTGATATTTTTCCTTTTTTCTTTGTCAGCATTCAAATAAAAAAAATAAAAAAATCTCTTTCATTTTCTTGTTTGGTTGAAAAGTGTTGTTTTGCATTAGTAACCAGGGAAAAGTATTTGCTTTCATAAGTTCTTGATAGTTTACTTAGATCGTAAGTAGCTTGTAGTCGATTGAAATATTTCTTTGAGTTTGTTGTTCAAAAGATCTTAGAAAATTTAAAAAAAAAAAAAAATTGAAAAGTTGTTGAAAATTTGCGTTAAGTGAAGTTTTTTGTTTCCAGCTTTTTGTTCATTTTTACTTTCATTTTTAAAACATCATTAGTTTCAATTTCATACCCTTTGACATAATACAAGCCATAAAATTAATGCTAAATCTAAAATTTATTAGACTTTTATGTTTGTAGGGTTAACCAACTAGTTCGAGATTAGGGCCTTGGAATAGGTTGGAGAGGAAACTCTTCAAGGCCATTAAAATCAAACATTGGAGTCTGAGTTAGGGAGTGTCCAAGTCCAGTATTGTGAAATTTATATGGGACCCCACCCTAACACAAGGGATAAACACAAGGTCTCATGCGGAAAGGTAGCGGAGATAACCCCTCCAAAGTTGGACCAATTGTAGTGGAAAACACATATAGAGGGCTTGTTTTGGGATTCCGTCAATTGCATTTTCCACGGGGCTTCATGGGTCTCGAATCCATTCGAGGTCTTTAGTTGTCTTCCAGACCATTTTCTTTCAATACCCTTGATAGGTTTCAGGCTCGATACCCTGCTCATTGTGGTCTACCCAACTTTCGACTGTACCCGCCTGGTGATTGTTCGCGTGCTGGCAACCTAGTTGCCTATATTTTCTAGGGACATACACAAGTGACTGTAGGGGTATACCATGGTACCTAGGACAAACATTAGGCCACACTTTGTAGAGTATACCCGGAGGGTGCTTCCATTTTCGATTTTCACTTGCACCGGTAAGTTGCTCTAGTGTTGGTTGTTGTAATTGTTCTTCCAATTAATCTAGTGTTTGTCTGTCTTATCTTATAAGTACTTTTTTAGTGCATGATTGTTTTTGAACGGTTAGACTACCCTAGTGTGTCTTTGATATTCTCACACAGTGGAGGATCACGAGCTCCGCCAGTCACTAAGGCTTCTTGGCCTGCCGATGGTTACACTGGAGCCACCCCCGCCACCACTAAGGCGAAAACTACACCAACAAGGGTATTTTGAAGCGACCGGGTCACAAGAAATTATGCCCGACCAACATCCAGAGGAATCAACTATTTTAGCCCTTGGAGCGAAACCTTTTGGTCTGGTTGAAACCTCCACCACTGATCTTTCGGCACACACCATCGTACCGATTCATCCTTACGAGTGTCAGACAGTGTCGCACGCAGCAATGGAAACAAATGTTGTTACTCCTTCTGGGAATTCTTCAATTCCCACTACAGTTGTCACCACAGGAGATTTTCCACCTCCTAATCCACCATCACCGGTCCGAGCCACCATGGTCTCAACCGCCTCTACATCGCACAGTGGTCCAATCCTATCTTTGGCGGCAGCCACAACCCCTTTCACACCAAGTGCAACAGGCCCTCCGTTCTCATACGGGATGTCTAGTTCAGGTACAAGTCATGTACTTTCCTACTCCACTACACAGACTTTGGGTCTAGGGGTAGGGAGATATAACTCTCCTCTACAAGGACACAAGGGTGGCACTCCTGCTCTTTTTAACGCTTTCCCTTATGGGGGAGGTCATATACCTCCTTCGTCCCCTTCACTCGGTGGCATGCATCAACAATCCATCGGGCCACCTGCACACCCTAGTTTACTTGGAGCACGGAGTCAAGGACCACCTTCACATAATATGTCGATAGGTTCGACATCGTTTTCTTTGTTCGATGTGTTTGGTAACAATGCCTTCTCGTCAGCTACTTTCCCAACTAGGGGCAACCCCAGTTTCAGACAACCTATTGCTATGCAGGGTACTATTCCTACACAGGGGGCACACCCAGAAACTTCTTCTGCATCAGGGCCTTGGAATTCTTGGTAGGTATCCATTCCCTCGTCAGGAATGTCAATCTGGGGTAATTCTTTTTACAATCAATGGAACCCTGAACAAATCACTATGCCTATCCCCATGGGACCGACATGGGGCAATCCTTCCCAAAGTCCTTTGAATGTAATGCATGCCCAACCATCTATGTCCTATTTTGGAAATCAGTCGATGATGTCTTCTGACACGCAAAATCCAAATGCTGGCCATGGCCATGGTTTTTACTAGAACCCAGGCCAGCAGCCGAACTTTTCCTGGCAACCTGGTGTCGGTCAAACTCCGAGCCCCTTTTTCCCAGGTTGTCACCAACAACCCAAACTACCCTTCCTGGAAACCTTGCATTTTCCAGACTTGACAAGGTTGTTGAATGACCCTAGCTGTCACAATCCGCGTTGGCCTCCTATGTCGACGAAGTTGCCTTCGGACATCCCAAACTTTGAAGCCAAGCCTAACGAAGATCCAGAAGATCATGTGACTACCTTCCATCTTTGGTTCTCATCTAACTCGTTGAAATATGACTCCGTACAATTGTGATTGTTTCAATGTACTCTCATTGGGAGTGACACGAAATGGTACATTGAGCTCGATCACTCAAGATACTCTTCCTTCGACGAACTGGCGATGGATTTCCTAAACCATTTCCAGTTACCTGTGAGATACGACGTTGGCACCGAATTGCTAGCCAATTTCTCACAAACAAAAGTGGACCATATCTCTGATCACATATGAGAATGGAGTCATTGAAAGAGTTTAATTAAGGTACCAGTCCCACCAACATTCCTACTCGAGTGGTTCCTTTAGTCTTTGGTCCCACAGTTATCCAAAGACGTCGCGACATCGGGAGTATTTTTCGAAGAAGACGCCATCATGAGAGCTCAACAACTTGAGCTAATATATTCTCAGTTCGGTTTATTATACAAGATCTTGCCAGATGCACCACGCTCAATACTTGATAAAACCAGACAGAGATCTGAACCATATGCCGATGGTATTGTTGGTTCAGCACAAACAAAGCTCATTGAGCAATTGACAAAGCAGTTGCAGCAGTTGTCTATACAACACACATCGTCCAGCCAAAATACTATTTTGGATGCTCCCCCTACCAAAATGTTAGATGTACACACAGTGCAATCAACTAATCCAAAGGCCACCCAGCAGCCTGAAGGAAAGAAAAAACAACGAAAGAAGGGTAAGGGGGATAAAAAACCTACCGATAATGCTAGTGGGGACAACATTGAGAAACGGAAGGCAAGGTATCCATGCAACTTGTGCACAGAAGACCACCCAACCCATCTATGTCCTCGGCTTGTAGAAGACCAAAAGTTTGTGACGCAGCAACAACCTACTGTGTTAACCAATCCATTTCAACATGGGCAAAATCTAACCCAAGCCTCTGCAAGAATGAAAGGGGGCAGCCAAGGACCCTCTCCATCCTCGAACAACCCTGCATCCGCAAATGTATATATGGTGATGGATGATGCTTTTATATCGACTAGATCACATGACTATAATAAACCAATCACTTCTGAGAAGGGAAAAGAAGTCGAACTCCCATATCTTACTCTACAGATTGAGAAGACATTGGGAAAAACAATGACACACATCCCTAAAGGCACATTCAAAAAAGCTTCTCACAACCAAAACGCAAGGGCCGCCCAGATTTATTCTGTGGTGGACGATCAATTGTACGAACAAAGGTATATTCTATGGAACTTCATTTCTCTAGAAGAGTACTCTCAGGTATCATTTTAACTCTTTTTCGGGCCTGAGGGACTAAATTTACGAAAAAGGAACCCCCACGAAGTCCATAGTTAAGCTCTTTTCAGACTCCCTAAAATTGAAAAGATCATCGAATGACCTTATTCTCTCACACTCTTTAAATTGGTCCAGAATAACATTCCTAATGGAGTCCATAGTTAAGTTTTTTTCAAACTCCTTAAAAATGAAAAAATGGCTGAGTGATCTTGTCTTTCTCACACTCGTTAAAATGGTTTTGAATAGACGTCTTGTCGGTGCTATTTTACCCCTTTTCGAGCCAACTAGACTATCTTCGAAAAAGGTACCCCAATGGAGTCTCCTTTTACATTTTTTTAGACTCTCTAAATATGAAAAACCGTCGAGCTTACCTTCTCTGGGCTCATTAAATTTACATTGAAGGATGTTACCATTGTGTGTTTTATTAATCGCATTTGCATAACCATGTCTTTGGCATAATGTCGACTCCATGTTTCTCTCAACTGAACCATCTGAAGCATGCCTCATATGCAAGCCCTATAGCACTTTGCCTCTGCGTCTTGACACCTTTGGCCCCTGAAGGATTTTTCCCGAGTGTCCTTTTCTTGCATATGTCCCTTTTCCCTGAGCATACATGTGTTTCGTACACTTGGAACTAGTATGTTAGCGACACTCTAT
>SNQJ01S0029018.1:19949-32652 GCA_010110895.2 Picea sitchensis | reverse complement strand
AAAAAAAAAAAAAAAATATATATACCCCAAAAAGAGGAAGGGAAAATTATTTTCTTTATTGGCAGCATAATGAGTCACCCTTGGATAAGGCACATTTGTCTGTTTGTTCATCAAACCCTGGCATTTAATATGACCTTAGGAAGCTTTTCTCGCTACATAGAGTTGTGTCCTCCTCCGTTTGGTTATTCTTCCAAACATATGGAGAGTTTGCGTGGCCTCCTGCCTCGTAAACTTATGTAAATTCCATGTTGCATGAGTCTCATCATTTTTCGTGTTGTTGTCCAAGGGAAGTTTGTCACCAAGCCTGAGTCGGCCCCTCTACAGTTTGTCTCTTGCCCTCATACCTGGCCATCCTGAACATCTAATCAAGTCTTTATTCAAAATCAATGAAGCCTTTAGTTTGATCATCAAGATTCTCTAGTCCATGATCGACAAGTCGTCGAAGACCTCTGGGTAGTGAATTCGTACACTCATATTACACTCCTACCCGAGTTTTGAAGATTTTGAAGTTGTTGCTCGAGCTCTGAATCCCTCATCTCCAGCCATCAGGCCTTATCAGTTTCTACAAAGATGGATACTCTACATGTATATCTTTTTTGATTTCGAGATGTATCTCTACTGTGTATTGTTCACAGATGCACTTTATATAGTTATATGACATGGATCTACATTGTATTTGATTGGTAGCCATGCATTTATTCTCTCTTGAGCATGGGTACGCCCGCCTTGGTGAGACATTTGTTATTTTGTAGACGGCGCCTCCCGGTTCCTGGTTCCTGGGCTCACTTGTTCGGCACATCAGTAAAGATTGGTAATGTATTTCAGCCATCAGATGCTCTTCTAACCTCACACATTAGGGGGCATCTGTTATAACCCTAATTTGCACCATACATGCTTACCTGGCATCATGCCATCTCAAATTACTTCTTTTCCAAAACACTACTGAACAACTCTTCTAAACACTCCATTTTTAAAAGTCCACGCTATCTAACCCACTACATCCCATGTGGATATACAGTGTCCACGCTAGCTGGCCCACTACAGCCCACGTGGACCTTCAGAAGCATGAAAAAAGGAAAGTTGTCGACGGAACACATAGCTTTGGGTGAGTTAACTGAATCTTCCAGCCATGCATGGCTGAGGGTTCGTCCAAATACCTAGCTTCTTCTAGCCTATAAAAGAAGGGTTAGGGGTCCCATTTGGAAGAGGAGAATAATAGTAAAGAAATGCTACCCAATTACACATTCCCATTGTCCCAACCCTTTAGCCATCCTTGTGCAAAGAGAGATACAAAGCAAAGAAGTTGGAGGACATTTGAAGAGGAGCCCAAGATCAGGTTCGCGGAGCAGTGGCCGGTCTCGACATTGTAAGTTGATTCATTAAAGTTAATAATAAAGAAATGCTTTTCTCGTCCCACTATATGAGTTCTTCATAGTTTAGTGAATATATGTTTGAATCTCTAACCCATTAATCTGTAGAACAAATGCATGTAGAGTTTGTTGCTTGTTTTGTACGCGGTTCACTCTTGGGAGGACAGCTTCTAGCAAGTGATCAAGCATGAAGAAGGATCGACATCGAACGTCCGGAACAAGGTATGTTCGTTTAACCATGTATTTGCTTGAAAGAAATGGGGACTAAGTTTGGGACGATGGTAGAAAGTAGGATTCTTTCGGTCTTATTTGCATGCATAATATAACCCTAAATGCTAGTCAGTAGGGGGATTTCCCACCACAACACCGAGCACCTTGACCTTGACAGAGAGAAGAATACTGGTAGAAATTCAATAGCCAAGCAAGGCTAATGCACCAAACAAGAAGTAACCAAAGTTGATCAGAGATTCCCACCCAAAACTGGCGCATCACCTTTCCCAGCACTTGCGCACAAGACTGCTAGATTGTAGTGCGCAAAACTGTCTTTCTGCAATTCTGAGAAGTGTGTCAAATGAGAGACCGGTGCCCTATATTTATAGTATTCCTGGAAAACTTTCCTAGGCTGACTTCTCCCTCTGGGTCCTAATTATTTCATATTAATTATCTCTCTTCAACCGACATCTCATCTGGGGTTACTTTCATTTCTTTGCTTTCTTCTGGAACATTCTAATCTTGTCAAAGGTCACAATAGAGGTTCATACCTCCCGAAGCTACCATAATATCAACAATGGTTTCCCATTTAAATTTTGGGATTGGTAGGGGTTGCAACAACCCTATTGGATGTTGGTGCTCTTCCTTAACCTGCTGAAATTATAGACATTTAGCTAAGTAATCGGCTATGTGCTTTTTCAGTCTGGGCCAATAAAATAGTTTCCTAATTGTTGTGATCATTTTTTTATAACGAGGATGACTAGTATATGGTCTTTTGTTTAGTTCATCCATTATGACCCTCTTCAAGTCATCACAATTTGTAATATACAACCTTCCTTTGTAAGTTAGCAGGTCATCATTCAGCAATTGATAACCCTCATAGTTCATCCCTATGGGCTCTTTCTCTAAGTATGATTTCACAGTCTTGAAAAGTGCATATGTTTCTTGTGCACTTTTGACTCTCTCCTTGACGTCTAATTCACAGGTGCTTACAGCTACCAAGTGAATCACTTTCATACTTCTACTAAGGGTATCAGCCATTGTTGGCCCTTGACCTAGTTTTGAGGAACACTTGGTCATACTTGACCGTTTTTGGACATCGACACCCTGTCAAATATGGAGCGTTAGGTGAAGAAAAGATCATGGGATCTCGGCCCACTTTTGGGGCCCTTTTAGGGTTTTGGGTTAATGGGAAAGGGATGTCGACCCATGGGTTTACCCATGTTTTAGGCCTATGTTGTAAAGTATAAATAAATAGATAGGCAATGTAAGAAGTGTCGATGGCTTAGTGCTAGTAATTAGATTTGTGTGATCAAATGTAAATGATATGTGCATGATTGTAAGAGGCTTGCAGATCTGAGTGCAAGTGTTTTAAGTGCTAAGTGCATGGATTGTAAGAAGGCTCTGTGCTAGATCTACTCGGGGAAGGAGGATCTGGCGAGGTGCACGCAGATCTCTTTTCCTAAGCGGAGTACAAGTTAAGCTTTGTGTTGTAATCAGATTGACCAAAGCTAATAAAGAAGAAGAAGACTTTGTGGATGTAGCCCTAGGGTGGGGGTGAACCATGTAAACATGTGTGTCATGCTTTGTCTTGTTGCTTCCTTATGTTTTCACTCTCTTGCTAAGTGTTATTCCATGATTAGATAGATTTTCTTATTCTTTGTGATTCACTACATGTATATGAATAGTATATCTGATGTGTATGAGGATGCTTAGTGTTGATCTATAGGATCTAATATGTTTTGTTGTTGCTAAGCACTAAAATATCTTATATCTGAGCAATTATTGTGATGTTCTGTCTTATCTATGAAGTAAAATAAGGGTGAATAACTGATGAATGAACGATGTTAAGTGCTCTGTAAAGGATATAATCACATATCTGTGTCCTAGCTAAGGTTGCAGACACCTGAGTCTTGCAACCACCCCTGCCTCTACCTCGGGTGAGACTTCATATGCTTCACAAGTGTTGTCAAAAGGGTCGGTAGTTAGGGCTTTGTTGGTGTGCTCTTGAGTGTTGAACCCTGGGTCTGTCCCTGTGCCAACAAATGGTTCTGTTGTCGGGACATGAAACTTTGATTGCTGGGAACTAAGGAAGAAGAAACTTTGTGCAAAAGAAATCTTTGTGCATAGATTTGTTTCCCTAGTGCACATATTTTTACTCGACCTATGAATATTTATACAGGGAATAAGGTCAGATCTGAAGAAAGGAAGATCAGATCCAAAGAAAAGAAGCGAGATCTGAACGCTCTATGCTCTAAGAAAAGTAAAGGTCGTAATTTCTGAAAGAAAGAAGTCAGATCTGCAGAAAAGAGGTAAGATTTGTAAGCTATGTGCTCTAATAAAGGTAAGAATAGTCAAAAGTTTTTAGATCTGGAAGCTTTGTGCTCTGTAGAAGTAAGATAAGTGAAATTTTTTATTTCTAAAGCATGGATCTAGGTATGCTTGATAGATTATGCCCTAGCTTCAAAACTAGAGCATTAATATATGAAAGAAAGTTTGATATGAATAGATTTGATAAGTATAATGATATATATGTTATACCTATGCATAGAAAGAATGTCTAGACTAACAAGTGGATGCAGGATCCTAGAAAGAGTTTTGTGCAAGCTAGTTACCATGATCCTGGTGTGCAGTACAGAAGAAGTTGGAGAACATTTAAATGAAAGAGAGGGTTAACCCTCTGTTACAGTTGCAGAAGACCAGGACATCTTGCTAAGGAATGTGCTTGTGGAAGACCTAGTTGTCTCTGTTGCAAATCTTTGAACCATGAAGTGTTGGATTTCCCTAGAATGATTGCTAAGCTTGAACGAATGAATCTAAATGAAGAAAACCCTAAGGCATATCCATAAATAGTAGAAAATCAGAAGGAATCAGAAAAGATATTGCTACAGATGAAAGACACCTTGAATGATCACCGACATGTTAGGCTATCAGTGATCTTCAAAGAAAAGGAGCAAGTCGAAGCAAGAATAGCGGACTTCAACATTGACTGTATTCTTGATGAAGAAACATAAGTGAATATTATGCCAGAAAAAACTTGGGAAGCTATAGGAAAGTCTGCCATGATCCCTTCCCTAGGAGGAACAAGTTTATTCAGAGGAAATCTAGTAAACCTATGTGGAAGGCTCACCCGAATACCTATGACTATCAATGGAACTTCAACAGAGGAAGACTTTGAGATTATTAAATTTTTTGAAGACAGCGCCCCATTTACCATGCTCATAGAAAAACCTTGGATTGATAGAGAACAAGCCAGACGAAAACAGGAAGAAGAAGTTTTGGAATAGAAGAAGCAAGAGTTAAAAGACTTTATCACCAGAAGGATCGCAGCCTTAATTGAAGAACACAAGAGAAGATCACAGATATTTAATACTAGAACCTCCAATGTCGAGGCTAAGAGAACACTCGAGGATCCACAGAAGATTGAGTTACCTATTTTTGATACAGAAGAAGTATTATCTAGGAACCCTTGGAAAGACTTTCAACAGCGTGAAGTAACTAATACCACAGAAGATAAGAATCAGAATGGTAAAAGAATTACTGAGACGAATCTCACTGGGAAGAAGGCTAGAAAGTTAAGAAAGAAAAGGGCTAATACTGTAAGGTTACAAGAGGTTCTAGAGGATACTTCGCAGACAGAAAAATTGCAGAATTGGAACTTCACCGAGATATTAGAACAACGACATAGAGTACTTCACCATGACAAAGAAATATAGTCGTTGGGGCCAATATATCTGTTCGACTTCTGCTCCGAACAGGCAAAAAAGAAATAAAGGTTCGTCATCCAACCGTTGAAAAGTGCCATAACGGGTCGAACAAGAGTTGATGAAGGATCATAACCATTGCCAACAAACCATTACTAAGTTTCCCTACTTAGTCCATCGTGCCACGCACCGAGAATACTTTTTGCTAAGTGAAAATTTGAGCACGAAACCTAAGATTAACTCACCCTAAGATCATTGTCTTGTTCCCATACTATTCACTGTAGTCTCTGAATTCCTTTCACACCGGAGCTAGCTGACCCAAGCTTGTATGTCGAATGAGCTCAATGCTGCTGAGAAAATCGTTGAAGAAGTTTTAATTGACTTAATAACTAAGAGAGTCATGTCATATCAAGGAATGTCTACAAGAGTACAAGCATCATCCTCAGGAGCATTGCCAACTTCCCCCTCCACTGCTCAAGCAGGACCATCCCGACTACCTTCGGAAAGACGGTCTAAGCTCGGAAACAACTTCGCCACTATGAAGATGATCCCAAGTATATTGTCTAAGTATATCCCACCACTAAGCGGCATAGTGAATTGAGACATTGTACCCAGAGACTTTGACTATGTTGTGGTCACTGGGTACCTCCCGAAAAGGGTGTGCACAGTTCGTGCTGACCAGGATAAGCTCACAACGCTGAAATTTAGTGATTTTAACCTTGGAGATCACAAGTTTTACAATATGCTAGCCCGGCACAAGTACTTAAATATCACAAACGGAAGGAACCCAAATATTTTCCCTCAGCAATGGACCCATAACCTTGTGCAGTCAACCCTCCTCAATGTAATGAATATTCCTCATTTCGGGAGGCATCAGGAAGTGAATGCATGCATCAGATTGTTGTTGTCCTGCTACCACGAAGGATACTTATGGTTGGACCACCGCATCACTGTGGATATGATTCTGATCAATCGGATCAGAGGGATAAGCATGCAGGTCCCTGACCCGCACGATTTTTACCCTGGAAAGATCGCAAATCGCGCTCTCACCCAGTGAATAAAAGACACATATGGTGATCTAGAGAAGGGCACGTGATTTTACAAGGTAGCCTCCATTAAGAATGCAGCAGTGCACCTCGGTTGCCAGCTGGTCGCATGGAAGTTAGTCCACAAGAACACACCCACACAGGTGACTGGATTTGTAGTTGACCTCGCAGGGAAGTGCGCGGAGGGACTACAAATGAACTGGGAAAAATACCTTGTAAATCAGCTAGATCTTGATTGCAAACAAGCGAAAGACCAATGATATGAATTCCACTTTAGTTGGTTGCTCATACTCATCACTTTCATCTCTTAGGAGCTACCAGAAGGTGCCACTTTTCTGGAGATCGAACCCTTCGAACCACTGGCTGTGAATTTTTGTACGTTGTGGTACTCCAATGACATGAACAAGCAGTGGTAGTCCAATGTCATCTTGCATGCTTATTACAACCAATTAAAAAATGCAATCCAGCCTACACCGTGCCTCACACCAAACACACTTCATAGGTTTAGACCTTTGGTCAAATTCAGTGCAGACCACCACTTCACCTATATCACAGCATGCACAAATGATCACAAATAGAAACTTCAGTCATACTATAAGTTGACAGAAGAAGACTTGGAGCAGATTACCAAGGAATGGTCGGTGAACCGCCTTGTTCCAGTGGACCCTGCAGAGATGTCTGATGTGGATAGCCTTGAATCTATGTCGGATACACTTGGACCGCGCTAGACTAAGAAGGATGTGGAAGTTCAAGATATCCATAGCACATCCACGAAGACTACTTCGATCTCACCTACAAAGGAAGGTGATGGTGAAGAACTAGGTGGCACAGAAGTTGAGAAAAACAAAGGTGAGGCTACTCTGCCTAGAGAGGAGGAGGATCCCTCTAAGAAAAGGAATATTACCCCACCAAATCCCTCATCCTGAAAGAAAAATAAGGGCACCCAGAATACGTTCAAGACTACCCTTACACAGGATGACTTTGACTTCTTGATCGTTGGGTTGAATGATGCTTCACTAGAGATCACAGAAAATAAAGAAGTGAAGTAGGAGGATGTATTCAGCTGAATCAAGGGTGAAATTCAAGAAGTGCAGCAGGTACTCCAGTCCAGCAGAGAATTTTCTAAGACACCCTTGAAAATTGAAACAACAAGAACAGCTGATGAACCCACCCGATTACGCCAGATCATCGAGAAAGTTGTGGCTCGCCTTCGACGAGCTCAAGAAGACATAGCGCAAGCCACCCATGATTTGGCACAAGTACAGAGTGCACATATAGTACAACAAAGAAATGAAGAACAGGAAAATATTTCCTTGGAAGCGAAGTGGGAGGAGGAAAAATAACAGTTACAGCAGAGCAAGGACCAGTTGCTAGTAGAGCAACTTGAAGTACAAGAAATATTTCACATAGCACTTCGCTCTGTGACAGTCATTGAAGTGAAAATTGAAGAAGGTGTCCCATGGTAGGTGGCACAACTTGAAGAATTAATCCAGCAACTTCAGTAGTGCATCGCATATATGGAACTTTGTACCATGCCCGAGACTCCGCAAGAAGCAAGAGATTTGAGGGAAGCAATTGCTCGTAGCGCAGTTGGCCGATTAAAAACCTTGGCTTTGGAATGTAAGAAGATGAGTGCTATAAGTGCCCAGACTTATGAGAACCTCACAGAGAACCCAGAACTGTAGACATTATAATCACAGCTCCAAGAGGCAAAGCAGCATGCAGATACACTACAGGCGTCGTTGAAGGCCTTGACCCCAGTCGAGAGAATGAAGTGATTTCCAGAACAACGCACTGCCCAACAATAGGTACGCATGTTGCAAAGTAAAGTGATGGAAGTCTCTCAACAACTTCAACCACTCCAAGAGAAAGAATGTCAACTTTTCACTGAAGTTGAGAGCCAGGCAGTCGAGCTTGAACAAGTTGTCATCACTGTAGAACAGCGCATGGAAGGACCAGTAAACAACGCAGTGATCCATGAGTTCATTGAGCAAGAGGTTGTTGCACTGCAGCAGGTCGAAGTAGCTCGAGCCAATCTTGAGACATTCGAAGCGGAGCTGATCATACCAGAGTGACTCGGGACAAGTCACAGGTGAGTGTTGGGGGCATGTTGGCCCTTAACCAAGTTTTCAGGAACACTTGATCATACTTGACCGTTTTTGGACATCAACACCCTATCAAAGATGGAGCGTCAGTCTAAGAAGAGACCATGGGATCTTGGCCCACTTTTGGGGCCCTTTTAGGGTTTTGGGTTAATGGGAAAGGGATGTCGGCCCATGGGTTTACCCATGTTTTAGGCCTATGTTGTAAAGTATAAATAAATAGCTAGGCAATGTAAGAAGTGTTGATGGCTTAGTGCTAGTAATTAGATCTGTGTGATCAAATGTAAATGCTATGTGCATGATTGTAAGAGGCTTGCAAAGCTGAGTGCAAGTGTTGTAAGTGTTAAGTGCATGGATTATAAGAAGGCTATGTGCTAGATCTACTCGGGGAAGGAGGATCTGGTGAGGTGCGCGCAGATCTCTTGTCCTATGTGGAGTACAAGTTAAGCTCTGTGTTGTAATCAGATTGACCAAATCTAATAAAGAAGAAGAAGACTTTGTGGACATAGCCCCAGGGTGGGGGTGAACCACGTAAACCTGTGTGTCATGCTTTGTGTTGTTGCTTCGTTGTGTTTTCACTATCTTTCTAAGTGCTATGCCATGATTAGATAGATTTTCTTATGCTTTGCGATTCACTAGATGTATATGAATAGTATATCTGATGTGTATGAGGATGCTTAGTGTTGATCTACAGGATCTAATATGTTTTGTTGTTGCTAAGAACTGAAATATCTTATATCTGAGCAAGTACTGTGATGTTTTGTCTTATCTGCAAAGTACAATAGGGGTGAATAAGTGATGAATTAATGATGCTAAGTGCTCTATAAAGGATATAATCACAGATCTGTGTCCCATCTAAGGTTGCAGACACCTGAGTCTTGCAACCACGTATGCCTCTACCTCGGGTGAGACTTCATCTGCTTCACAGGTGTTGCCGAAAGGTTCGGTAGTTAGGGATTTGTTGGTGTGCTCTTGAGCGTTGAACCCTAGGTCTGCCCCTGTGCCAACAGCCACCCTATTTTATTTTCCTTTGATATGTTTGATTTCAAAATCAAACTCACTAAGGAGAGCCATCCATATAGCTTGTCTAGCATTGAGTTTTGGTTGATCAAACAAATATCTCAACCCACTATGGTCTGTCAAAAGCACAAATATTCTACCTAGGAGGTAATGCCTCCACATTTTTAAAGCATGTACTATGGTAGACAATTCCAAATCGTGGGTCATATAATTGATTTCATGCTCATTTGATTTTTTGGATTCGTAGCAAATCACATGTCCTTATTGCATAAGGACTCCTCCGAGCCCTTCCTTGCAGGCATTTGTGCACAAAAGAAAGTCCTTGTTTGGGTCCACAATATTCAGCACAGGTGCATTGGTTAGAAGGTATTTCAGTTGTTGGAACCTCTCTTCACATTTTGATGTCCAAATGAATTTAACTCCCTTTTTCTAAAGGGAGGTGATTGGGCAACTGATCTTGGAGAATCCCTTTATGAACCTTCTATAGTATCTTGCTAGGCCCATAAACGATTTGATATCATATACATATTTTGGGGTAGGCCAATCCATAATGGATTTTATCTTGTGAGGATCAACTTACACTCCTTTTTCAGAAATAACATGGCCTAAGTAATGGACTTGTTTTTGGAAAAAGTCACACTTACTAAACTTAGCATAGATTTGATGTTCTCTTAAAACTTGAAGCACTAGATTGAGATTTTCTTCATGTTCTTCCCTATTCTTAGAATAGATTAGGATATCATCTTATTATTAGAATAGATTAGGATATCATCAATGAAAACCAATGCAAATTTATCCAAAAACTTACTGAGTACACTATTCATTAAGCACATAAAAGTGGTTGGTGCATTGGTAAGCCCAAATGGCACCACCACAAATTAATAGTGACCATATCTTGTCCTAAAGGTTGTTTTGTGGATGTCTTCATCCTTAATTCAGACTTGATGGTATCCAGACCTCAAGTCAATCTTGGAGAAAATTGTAGCACCCCTTAATTGGTCAAACAAGTCATCGATCCTTGACAAGGGATACTTATTCTTAATGGTCATCTTATTGAGTTGTCTATAGTTTATGCACAACCTGAGGGTGTCATCCTTCTTTTTCAAAAACAAGTCTAGTCCTCCCCATGGAGACACGCTAGTTCAAATGTATCATTTGTCCAACATCTCCTTTAGTTGTAGTTTGAGATCAACTAGCCTTGGTGTACTCATTCTATAGGGTGTTCTAGATACTGGCACCGCTCCTGGTACAAGTTCTATTGAAAAGTCAATATCTCTTCTTGGAGGTAGACCTAGTACCTCTTCTCGAAACACATATTTATACTCTTTTAATATGGTATGGTCCTCTAGTATTGATTTATTTTTCTCAACAGAGTTCAATACTTTTATTGCATACAAAGGACATCCTTTTCTGCAATACTTCTTCACCCAAAGAATTGATATTTGTCTCACTGAGACAGGATTTTGATTTCCTTGTAGGGTTATTTTTCTCCCTTCTTCATCTTCACACTCCAAAGTTTTATTGTGACAATCCAACTTGGTTTTATGGGCAGCCAACCAGTCCATGCCAACCAACAGGTCATAAGATCCTAAAGGGAGCATGTTTAGGGTTGCTTGGGTGGGTAATCCATTCATAATGAATTGGTATGTTGGTATGGCCTATGTTACTGTTGGCCCTTGACCAAGTTTTGGGATATCCTTGGTCAAGTTTGACCTATTTTGAGACTTTGACAGCCTGTCAAAGGAGGGGCACAAGATGAAGCAGAGATCGCAGTATCTCGGCCCCTTTTTGGGTCCTTTTTGGTATTTGGGATTATGTAACGGGTATGGGATGTCATCCCATGGGTTTACCCATGTTTGGGCCTATTTTTGTAAAGTATAAATAGATGCTAAGGCGATGTAGTGAAACGGGGTAAGGTAGTTGGCTAAGTGCTAGATCTACTTGATTGAAGGATTGTAAGTGCTCTGTGAATACTGTGTGAAGCTTGCAGAGCTGAGTGCAAGTGGCTATAGAAGGCTTAGTGTTGTATCCTAACTCGCGGAAGGAGGATATAGCAAGCTACGCAGATCTCATGTCCTGTGTGGAGTAGGGTTTTGAGGCTCTATGCATGTAACCTATTGAAGAAGCTAATAAAGAAGAAGAGTTGGTGGACATATCCCTAGGGTGGGGGTGAACCACATAAATACTGAGTTATTCTGCTTTGTGCCATGTGTTGATGGGTTTATGCATTTATTTGCTAAGTGCTTTGATATAGATAGATAGATCTGTTTATTCTTTGTGCTAATGATGTATATGAATGTAGATCTTACCAATGTTAATATGCTTAGTGCTTGAATCTGCTAGATTTAATCTACCTCTTTATGATAACTGATTAGGTACATCATATCTGAGTGAATGATGTTATGTTATGTTTCATCTACGTAGTATATAGTGGTTAAATATTGATGAACTATCAGTGCTAAGTGATATGTTAAGTATTACAATCACAGATCTGTGTCCCAGCTAAGGTTGCAGACACCTGAGTCCTACAACTACCCCTGCCTCTACCTCAAGTTAGACTTCATCTGCTTCGCACGTGTTGCCAAAAGGGCTGGTAGTTAGGGTTTTGTTGGTGTGTTGTTGTAGCGTTGAACCCTGGTGTTCGCACCCAATTCGTCACTAGGTGAGCAAATTAAGAGTGCTTACATGCCCAGTTGGGCTCTCATAGGCATGACAGTTGTAAGGTAAAAGGTTAGAAAGAAAAACAACAAAGCTATTAACAAGAATTAAACTAAAACTAATAAAAAAATATGAGCATATAAAACAAATGAAAAATAGAGACAAATGGACCAATATCACCAATGCATAAGCTGATCTGTTTGATGAAATCCAAAGGAACAAAGAAGAAAGGGGACTTGGGTCCCTTCTTTCTCCAATGGAAGGCTCTTGAGGCCCTCAAAGCTTGCTCTCCTTTACAATGCAAAGATGAAAATGTGGTTGAAATAACTCCAAGCTTATTCACTCAAGAGAGGGGTGAATAGCTCTATGAAATGCAGCTTGTAATGTTTATTGCCAAAGAATGGGTCCTTAGCAATCTCAGTAGCATAACAGTGTGAAGAATTCCTTGAGAAAATGGTGGTCATTCATGGATTTTTATAGCCAATCATTGGGTTATTATGTGACCTCTTTTGAATGTGAAAAGAGTCTCTTTAGGGCACAATTAGGTCTTTGACCAGCCCACCATGAGGATTGAGCTCGGATTTGGTGTCAAA
>SNQJ01S0029017.1:2107-60363 GCA_010110895.2 Picea sitchensis | reverse complement strand
AAAACTAATCTAAACTAACTAATCTAACTAAAACTAACTAATAAACAAACTAAACTAATCTAACTAAAAGAAACAAAAACTAACTAATAAACTAAACTAACTATTATATACAATCTACTAACTAATACTATTCTAACTATCTAAATATCTAACTACTAACAGAAATATTATTTATTCACAAAATGTAAAATTATCTACAACTTACAGATTTGAATAAAACCTGAAAAAACTCATAAATACTCTGTCCTAAACAGAGAAAGATGTTTTTGTTGATTTTATAATTTTATGAACAAAAAATAAAACAGAAAACTAACTAAACTAAATCACTAATATACTAATTCTAATTACTAACCTAAACTAAAATATATATCTAACTAAACTACTAATAAATATACTAAACAAATAAATGACAAACTGATCTGGAAACGCTCCAAATTTGTCCTATGTACGATGACTGTTTTAGCAGATCAGAGGGAGGAAACCTGCTCCAAATTGTCCAAAATCTTCTTGTAAACGATAGCTGCAGTGCTCTTCAAGTATATTTATAGGACAAACAAGACATAAAAATCACAACAATCATATAATTTATAAATCTCTACAATTAGGTAAACCAGTATGCAAAGACTTATACATAAATAATTCAATCGATGAAGAAGAGAAATCTGTCATTCATAAACTGAACCAAGTAATTGCTTTGTTTTTTAAATCAGTGAAAGAAATCAGACATGGATCATATTAATCAATTCATATCATTTTGAAAAAGACTAAGATAGCTAAATTAGTCATTAATCAGATGCAAATTGATAAACATAAACATGAAACAAAAGATTGATATTAAGAAATCTAAAGCTATAGCAGAACATCAACTTTTGTCTCAGTTTGCATTAAAATTCCATGGCCTGGTTCTCCCACAAGTGAGGATTATCATTATTACAAAAATAATAAGTATTTATAAGTTTTCCACAGGGTAAAACCTCCCTGTGGAAGTTACCAAACTGTTTACATAAATCTGGGATTATCTCCCAAGTTCAACTAAACTAGGAAACCAAAAAAACTAAATAAACAAATATCCCCAAGACTATCCATCATATCCCTTGCAATTCGAATTTGCCCGAAAAGGACCAAAAATGAACAAGTTAGAAGGATATTTTATTAATAAAATAATAGAAATCTTAATTCTATAGACTAGTTACAGAATCCTCTGATTCTGTAGCTAGTCTAAAATAAGATACAGAATTAGCTTTAAAAATTGATTGAAATATTTTAAAGAATCAAATTCAATTAAAATACAATAGCCATTTGAAAATGCATCAATGAATTTGAAATTGTTATAACATTCAAAACCAAACAGGATCAAAATCATCCAACTGAATACAGAGATAGGAATACTCTGTTATTTTGTTACTACAAAGTCAGGTAATAAAATCGTATGGAACAAAAATGCAATCGTTTCATATCCAATCAAAATCAACATAATCAAAACAAATTGTAAGCACTGTTACGTCGCCTTGTCAACAGGAAATATGAATTCGACCAGATTTTTTTCAAATCATTGTAACTATGTTAACACAACAACCGATTCATGCCACGAATAGATCAATACAAACTGGCGCGAAAATCATTTAAATAAAATCGTAAAAGGATCGATCGATTAGCAACAAAATTCATATTTTGTTATTGCAAATTGGGTAAATAAACTCGATTGGTACTGAACGAAATCGTTCATTCCAAACGAATCATAACTGAGTTTAACATATATAGCAATCGTGAGTCTAGATATAACCAATCTCGTTTTACAAATCAAAATCAAACAGATCATTCATTGCAATACGAATTCAACTCATGACAATGATCGAACTAGCAGCAATCGAATTAAGCGAATTAATCGGATGGGGTTTTAACATAGTCATTATGAATCAAATCCATTCCAATAATTTGGGCGCATTTACATCGGATTAAATTAGAGGATTGTTTTAAAAAAAAAACAGAGTCAAATTGGAAACGATCCGAGTTGTATTCCTGTTCTTTGAAGGTCACATGATATAGCAAATCGTAACAATTAAACTCATCGAAATCGTTGCCAATCATAGCGTATGAATCATAACGAAACTGTATCCAATCAGAATCGTATTCTAAATTGAGTTTTAAAAACTTCCTGTTAGGAGTGGACATAACGAATTGAATTTGAAAACGAATCAACAATTTCGTTAACTCCATCAGGCAGATAATCAAATCAAATCCAAACGAAGAACATTTAAATCCAATAAAAATCTATCGATAGCTATTCTGGGAATGACCAAATCATATATCAAATCGAAATTTCTTTTTAATCAAAGAAAAACTATATATAGGATGCACACATTATAACAATTATTCAAAATGTAAACGGAGCTACTCGAAAACATAATTCAAATTGTTATATCAACCTGTTCACTCACACAACTAAAACAATATCGAATTTTCATACCTGTATAGCGACGAGACGGCTTGATCATGCCAATTTGGAATTGATAACTACCGTAGCCGATTCAACGTTTTTGAAAAGGATCGAGCCTGTTGTCCTCTGTTTCTTATCAGTTGCTTGGAGTTGGTCTTTTTGATTTGTCAATAATGCAACTTGGCTTTCTAGCGACCGAATTTTTGATTGGAGTATGGGAACATCAATGTAATAATGTTCCAACCATAAATCGCATTGGTCACAGGAAGACTGTATGGGGTTTCAAGAGAGAATACGAGGGTTTGGTGACATGACTGAGGTTTTTGATAGGCAATTTAATCCCTGGGTAACTAGGGTCGTTCCTCAGGCAGGGAGGAAGATTAGTCACGAAATCATAAGGGGATTCGGGGCACAAACCTTGCGAATAAGGATACTCGCTAGCTAAAAAACGTTCCACATCTGAGTCTGAATCTTCACTTAGAACGATAGGTTTTGACTCAGCAGGGGGTTTAGGTTTGTTCCTGTCCATTCTCGAAATGAGCCGAGGGTTATTCTTACCCTTAGCATTAGCAGTAGGGTTTGTCTTATCTTTCTTGCTCGTAAGTTTCTTTATGGCCTCGGTCTTCTCGGCTGCAATGTCTGGTAAGTCAACATCGGGGTTGATCGAGGGTTTAGGGGATGGAAACAGGTCACGAAGGGGTATAGGTGGCTCAATTTTGATTTCATTTACCATAGGTTTGTCGACCTATATAGGGTCGGTGTCCTCGAAACCATTTCGGGTGATGAAAGCCCTCCAACTATCACCATGTAAACTCAAATGATGCACAATGACAAGATTAATCGGCCCATGGTGAAACAGGTTGTTGTCGGCCTTCTGCCTCTTAAACCTTTTAGACATTTTGTATAGGCTACGATGAAAGTTGAAGGGCATATTCAAGGAATATCCCATAAAATTCATAAGTAAATGTAGGTGGTAGAGAAACACTAACCCGTATCGACCTTCGCAGGTCACGAACTGCTTAACTACCATTAAAGTATCATGCCAACGTGGTTTGAGTGCAGAGATGGGAAAACCTCTGTCACAAGAGGTGACTTTGCGTGAGAGGAACAACAATGTCCATGGCACCTCGTCAACCTTACAATTCTTGAACCAACGCTGACCTGTGGCAGGTAACCCTGTCGCAGCACTGATAAACTTCTCATCAATTTCCAACTGTATATCGCCGACCTTGGCTCGGCAACCATCGAAAGTCATGGCAAATTGTCGTGCCATAGCTAAGTTAAAACCCTCAAATTTTGTTATGAAGGTGAGCCACCTGTTCTCTTCCAAATATCTGCCGGCATTTTCAAACATTAACAACGCTTGGTGGCCATTTGGCTCGATCCGCATGGCTGGTGCCACAAAGCCGAGCACACGGTAAGCTTAGGGTTTTGATCATAACACATAGGAGCAGAGCTAACCAAGCTAACAGAAGTGAACGAGGATAAGGGATAGGCATAAATGCCATCGTGCGAAGGTGGTGGAGCTTATCCCTGCCATGCACGATAGTTATGGCGAAGTACAACCGCCAATTTACATAGCTGTTCAAACAATTATAACATAACTCAATAATCATATCGTTTGGCCAACCAATGAATCAAATGGTAAGTGTTATGCCAACGCACCAAATCAACGTTAGACTATAGTTTTTAAACCATCAAAATTCAACGTGAAACCATTACCAAATGTTAGCCAAGCTCCAATGTATAAACGTTTAACCAATGTGCAAATGGGTTCTCATGTAACCAACATACCAATAGTCATGAAAACATAAACATAGGCATTAAATTAAAAAGATATATATAAAAGAATTAACACCCATGTATCTTATGAAACCAAAGGTCTAGTAAGTCAAATGAATGCAAATCCAAATGCCAATGCGTTACAAACTCGATGAAACCAAGACACATAATCAATCGAAGCGTGAATAATGAGTACAGATCAAAAGTGTTGCCAGCTAGATAATGATAAGTGTAATGTAAGCGCAACAAGCATATTGACAAGGACAACGATAGTTCAAATAATGACTTCAATGAGACTTCGAAAGATGGAGTTTTCATGCTTACAGTCATGAAAACGAAACGAAGGCAGATGTGCAAATGTCACAAGAAATAAAAGTGGCGACGATTTAAAAATTGCGACGATAAAATGATGTTTGTAAAACATAGGTGTAGGCTGCTTATAAGACAATGGAAAAAGTGAATTGGCTGCCAACAATAGGTTGCACCACTACAACCCGTGTACATCGGGAAATGTGCCCAAAATTGAAAAATGGTGTCGAGTTTCCATGTCACGTCTTGAGATCAATGATCCTTGTCCTTCCATATACTGGAAACGTTCTGACTTGGCCCTTCAGTTCCACTTGAAGGCTATAAATGGGCCAATTCCGAGCTATGGAAAAGATGAGAAAGAATTCAACTTTGAGAGCAAAGTTACTCTTGAGGAATTATTTACTTTACATTGAGTCTGCATCCCTTTATCCTTTAAGTCTGAACATAGTGTTGATCCCCCAAGATCTTCCCTTATTGAGTGAGAACTCCATTGTCTCTCTTACATGAGATTGCCTTTGGTGGAGGATTGAAGTGGTGGAGGCCCAGCTGGAAGGAACTTAGTTTCTCGGTTCCGAACCGTGCCGACACGAAAGTGTGTAAATTATTCACTTATGTTGATTATATCTTAATATAAATAGTCTTTTCTCATCCAATTGATATATTGCAAATATTTGAATTATTATTCCATGGGTATATTTGTTATGAATATTGATGGATTATGCTATTGAATGTGCTAACATTATATACTATCACCATATTCTTGCATTGCTTGGTTGTTGAGGACTAGTTGCAGGTATATTGCTTTGTGTCAAGTTCTCAACGGTGGACTTCATCGAACATCTGGACAAGGTAGAAATTTTATCTTGTGTTACTAGCATATTTGTTTGTATAACATACTTCAGAATAGAGTTGATTTCTGCAGTCATTTCCATTTGTTGTGGTTTTCCCCTAGCCATAGAGAGATTTTCCTCGTAACAGAATTGGCAACCATACTGAGGATTGAATATTCTTTCTTGGGGTTTGGAGTATTTTTCTCCTTAGATTGCTCTCGTTCATATTGAGTTTCTTGTCGTATGATTGCTTGGCAGCCTCTATTCACTCTGGGTTTGAGTCTTTCATCCTTCTCCTTAACCTAGCTATGTTTTGACACATATACGTGGGTTTTTTCTTGAAAGTCGCATATATACGCGTGCTATCCTTATGCAAGTTGCGTACATACGTGCTTTTACCTTGAATAGTCAGGTACATCAACCTTTGTTGCTTAATTGCTGTGTTTGGTGGTTGTTGGGTAGGTTTTGATGATTGTTGAGTCTTGTTGGGTCTCTGTAGTGACTGTTAAGTGTCTGTGGAATGACATCAAACCTGTATTTGGTTGAATTTTTGAGCGGTGCCTTTCTCATCATATTTTCTTTTTGATTGTCCTTGCACCTTGGGCTGGGTGTTTTTCTCCTTGATATCCTACTTGGGTTGTCTCTGTCTATGCATAGTAGAGACTTTATATATCAAGTTGTTTTTCAGTCCTTACATTTTCATTTTTCTTATATTGAAAATACAAAAAATATTAGGCATTTTACATTGATTGGAATTTTGATCTTTTGAGTCTTTGTCATTTATCTTAGTGCATGTAAATAAAGATTTCATTTTTATTTAGAATAGCAGAATTGAAAATTGCATTTTCAAGAAGCATGTCATTCATTGGAAATTGAAGTTATGACTTTGCATTGTTTTCATATTCATTTAATTTACTTGCTGAGTCATAACATCACTAGTTTCACGACCACACCTTTTGAGTAAGCAAGGCCATTAAAATTAACACTATAATTTAAAATTGATTAGTAACGGTTTTATTTTCTAGGGTGCACAAACTAGCTTAGGATTTAGTGCCTTGGAATAGGATTTTATGAGTAAACTTCTCCAAGGCTATTAAATCAACATATATGTCTGACTAAGGGAGTGGTGAAATCCATTGTATAATTGGTAATATCAGGAGGCTCCACTTACACCGGAGTTAAGCATGAGGTCATGTGAGGTCAGTTGAAGGGATATCCCCTCGATACCTTCTTAGCATCAGATATATTTCTGGGGATCTATTTGTATATGGGGATATTGCTAGTTCCCTTACCTCTATGAGAGGTGATACTTTCAAGGTTTAGGGATTTGCCACCCTGCCCATACGGTGGACCTGACTTACGACTATTTGCCTGTGCATCGGTTATACCATGGTTGCTTAGTTGCTTGACTTAGGTTCCGCATAGGTTACTTGCAGGGGTTATTATGCAGGTACCCTAGGTCAGATAAGGGTTGGATAGCACACAACATTTATGGAGGATTACCTCTCCGGGGGGATATGACCGATTGGTTGTTAATCCAACCAGGGCCCTTATAACTGATTATGATACCTCCGATCTTCAGTAGGGAGTATCAGGCCCCTCTTGGGTGAGGCATACCTACTTTGGGGAGGGAGGCCCCTTTCATCCACTTTATCCTGTTTGTGTGCATATTGGTCGTTTGATTATTTTTTGGTGTGCTCTTTGATTACTAGTTTTCCTTAGGATTTGTTTTTATATCTTGAGTCTTAATTCATCATGGAGTTGGACCAGCTTCCCTGCTGGTCTCTCTGCTTGTTACAGTTACCACTGAATTTTGAGTCTTTTCCTTCTAAAAGGTGTAGAGTTATTAAACATGGTACACACACCTTCACTTATCAAACTTCTGATTCTACAAGGATGAGTACTTAAATGAGTCATCAAAATACTAGGAGCCCCTTGAATCCGACACCTACTATAGTTAATGGTACCCTTTCGACTCCTGCAACCACAATGGTTGTAGTACCGGAGGCACCTATCATCATTGATGCCCATCCTATAGTGAATGCTCAACCTATTTCCACAAAGCCATTTGGGTTTCTTGGTCACTCACCGGGCTATAATGTTCAATCCATCCCGATGGCCTCTAGTCCTTTTTCCTATGGTATGCTGAATTTTACTTCACAGTTTTCAAACTCCATCCTAGCCACTGGCCCTAATGCTAGCATTGGACTTGGGGGAATAACTCCTCCTTATACTCCGTTCTCATTTGGTGGCTCTCAAATCCCTCAAACGACTCCTACCATGGCAGGAATTCCTTCTTTTAAGCTTGGGCATAACCCTGTTGCTTCTGGGTGGAGTAACCAACCTGGAGGACAAGATTCTTCTCAAGTTCTGTTCTTTACCCTCACGTCCTTAGTGTCAATTCTGACCAACACATTTGGCATGACAAATCCACCTTTATCCTTTGGATTCACACCTGGAGGAGGTTAGTTTCACACATTGGGTAACCCCCAACCCAGAACCACTCCGACTGGGGCCAGTTTTTATAACCCCCATCAGAACATTCCTATTGGAATTGTGCCCAACCAACCTCTTATGAATCAACCTAGAGGAGGGAATTACAATCCCAGATAGGGCCATGGTGCTTACCAGAACCATGGATGGGTTGCGATTACCCAAACAAAATATTTCCAGGGAGCTTGGGGCCAGATGCCGAAACCCCGTCTCCCTTTTCTGGACATGCTCAACTTGCCAGACTTGTCTAAGTTTATGAATGACCCTGTGTGTCATGATCCTACATGGACCCCCATTCCCACCAAGCTTCCTTCGGATATTCCAAAGTTCGAAGGTAAGAATGGCGAGGATCCTGGTGATCACGTCACCACCTTTCACCTATGGTTCTCTTCAAATTCCCTTAATGACAATTCCATTCGATTAAGATTATTCAACGCACCCTCATAGGGGTTTCCGCGAAATGGTATATTGAACTACCTAGGGGGGAATATGGGACCTTTAGTCAGATGGTGCTAGTCTTCTATAACCACTTCCAATTGCCAGTTTGTTATGATGTTGGCCTAGAACTTTTGTTGACCTTACGCCAGGAAAAATCCACTCTTATCTTAGATCACATCTAGGAGTGGCATAGACAGAAGAGGTTGATCAAGACCTGCATACCCTTGGATTTCCTGTTAGAATGGTTCCTTAAGTATTTACAACCTCTTATTTTGAAGGATGTTTCTACAGCCAGGGTTACATATGAGGAAGAAGAAATATTCAAATCCCAATAGTTAGATCTTATATATGCTTAGTTTGGGATGTTATACGAGATTCTTCCGGATGCACTGAGGTCAAACTATGACCCTAGAAAAAAGAACAGACCTCATGCCGATGGAATTGTAGGCTCCGCCAATGTGAAATCCACAGACTCGGTGAAAAGCCATTTGAAAGAGTTCTCTCTAAACCAGTCTGCAGGAGGGCCAACTTCATCTGTGTCTTCCAATCCCACTCAGTTGGTGGATGTCCATTCCATGAAATCGTCAATCGACCCAAATGGTAACCAAAAAATAGGTGGGAATAAGAAGAGAGGATGAATAATAATGCTGGTGAGGGAAAGAAATAAAGGCGTAAGGTGAAATTTCCCTTTAAGGTTTGTACAGACGATCATCTTACTCATTTATGCCCCAAAATTGAGGAAGCTGCGAGGTTCTTATCTCTACCGCCCGTCGTGTTGACGAATCCTTTTCCACATAACCAACACATGGCCTCGAGCTCCTCAAATGCCAAAAATGTGGCTGGTGGAAGTCAAAACCCACCGGAACAAGACAATGACCATTTATGCATCAATATGGTCAATTCTCAGGTTAATGTAGCCACCCATTCTTGTGATTACAGTTCTTCACAAACTGAACCTAGTCTAGAATCTCCTCCTCCATTGGAGATGCCTTTGCATATCAAAAAACCAGAGCCATCACCTTGTATTTCGAAAGGATTACTCAAGCGCTCTACCCACAATCCAAATGCTAGAGCCACCCATAATTACTCTATTGTTGAGGACCTGGGTCAAACCCCTTGTGCGATGTCGGCCCTGGAGGTACTCCAGACATGTCCTTCACAGAGGAATGACTTGTTATCTATGTTAGGAGATCTACACCCCAGTGGCTTGAAAGTTATCAAGTTTGACGTTGTTTGCACTCTTTTCGTCGATGTGTGAGCAAAAAGTGAGTGCTTACATGCCTAGTTGGGCTCTGCTAGTCATGACAGCTGTATGATAAAAGGTTAGAAAGAAACAACTAAGCTATTAACAAGAATTAAACAAAAACTAAAAGAAAACATGAGCATAATAACAAAAATAAAAAACAGTGAAAATGGACCAATATCACTAATGTATTAGTTGGTCTGATAGATGAAATCAAAGATACACAATGGAGAAAGGGGACTTGGGTCCCCTTCCCTCTCAATGGAAGGCTCTTGAGACCCTCAGCGATTGCTCTCCTTACAATGAAAGGTGAAAATGTGAATGGAAGAACTCCAAACTTTCCATCTCTAGTGAGAGATGGAAAGCCCTATGAAATGATGTTGATTATGTCTATTGCCAAAGAATGATTCTCTAGTAATCTCAATAGCATAACAATGCAAAATTCCTTGAAGAAATGATGGTCATTCCTTGGCTTTTTATGGCAAACTTTGAGCTATTGTGCAACCTCTTTTGAATGTGAAAAGGGGCTCTTTAGGGCACAACTAAGGTCTTTGACGATACTCTTTACCAGTTAATTTCGGTTGATGTCAAATCGACTTGGGGCGATCCATTGAGTGGTTGGGAGTAGACCCCAATGGCTTCATAAATCTTGTTGTTTGGCGGTGGCCTTGGCTGCACCCGCGGCCGGCGCATATCATGATATACAAGATGTTCTTGTGGCGTGCATTTCCATGAAGCGCGATAAACTTTTAATTACAGCCAATTTTTGTATAGTTTGGCCCACTTTTAACGTGGTGTGGAACTAGTCATGTGCATGAATGAGCTATTTTACGTCGCGATGCGAGGAGTTCTGGCTAATACATATGCGGACGAAATTTCGGTGATAACGGTGCCCCGATGGATGAGTTAGGAGCAAAGCGATACTTGAGAATTCATCAATGTTCCAATGGAGAATAGTGTTGTAAGGAGAGCAAAGTGAGACCATTATAGAGCAATGTTGTTGTTAGGAAGAGGAACTGTATATAGACCTTCCACAAGGTGTGAAATAATACAAATGAAGTACAAGCGAGGCCGGGCATTCCCCATGCTGGGTGTAATGTAACTCCCCGAAATGTGAGATTGTTTGATGTATATGACTACTTGGCGGCCCTCGAGCGGAATGATAAAAGGCGAGAACGAATACGCAAAAGGCTTATACTACGAACGATTGGTAAATGGTGGAGTGGAAGGTCTGGCGCGCCGATTGATGTGGGCATTGGTGGCCCACGACCAGAAGTTCATAGGTCTTCGACAATGGATGAGAAAAAACTGCAATAGTAGCAAAGTAAGACCAAATGGCTGTAGAGAAGTGTTGGCGTCGAATGTTATGGGGGTCGACAAAATAAAAAAGCAATGATGATTCTCTATGTCTCGTCCAAGACTTCTCATTGAAAACGTAATCAAAGTCAAGATACGGTCGCCCTTCTAAAAACTATGCTGATGTCGACAAAAAAAGGAGACGCGACTCCTAGAAGCAAAAAGATACTCCATGGAATCTACTGAGGAGATGAAGTGACAAAGATGCGTGGGCCAAAAGTTAAAAAAGTGGGATGACTCAAGGCGCCCTTGGTTGGAGGATATGTGAGGAGAATAATAGCGCAGCAGAGTATGGCGAGGTCAAATTATGGAGACGGAAACAAGACGAGGTTAAGTTTGTGCCAAAGGCCCGGGACAAATGGACAAATTGAGGTAAATGGTAAATGGCTTTAAGGTGATGAGTACTACGAAGGAATATATGGACGATGTCGGGAAAGGTAAATGATGAGCAATGCTCCAACCAAGGGTAACATGGGTTGCGTGTGGCCAAAGGCCGGTGCATGATGGTGGCGACAAAGAGAAATGGCTGTAAAATACAGGGTGTTTGGCCTGGCGGTAATGAATAATTTGGGACAAATGTACAAATCTGAAGCGGGTGCCCCGGTGTAAAATGAGTGCGGGGAGGCAAAACTTCATGAAAAAGGATGGAGGAATTAAAGGGCTGTTAGCTGAGCTTTCACAGCCATGAGTGAGTGAAATGAATTGAGGAGGAGTTCGCGGTAGAGCAAACTAATGGTGGGTAATGGAGGGTTCATGATCTGCTTGAGGCCTTGATCAAAAGCGAGCCCCGAAGCATAAAGATGATCACTGGGGAATTACATGTGGGGAAAGCAGAAAAATGAGGGAATGTAATTATGTGGTTGAGTGTCATCATAATAACAAACTAAAGGGACTCCCAACCCTAAAAGGGAAGTACGGCATGGAAGAAGTGTCATAAGTGCACATAGAGGTGCTATGAATGGGACGACTCATGTAGGTGAGAATGCTACCCGGCGACAGTACCCCTAAAAATGCAAAATGGAGGTGTGAAAGATGCACATCGGTAGAATAAGGTATCTAAAGGCCAACATCGAGAGAGGTGTGAATGGAATGTAAAATGCAATCGTGGGAAGACTACATGCAGATCTTGAATATATATACGGAAAGGTGATGTGGAGAGATCTTGATCCAAAGTACACATCACATAGAACAAGCAAAATACGAGAAGTGAACAATATCTGAAGTGGACAACAAATATGAACATGCCAGTAGATAATAAATGTGACAATGCATGTACTGGCGATGAAAAAAGGTGCCTTGGGGGCTCGGGATGAAAAAGTGGCCCAAGGATAGTCCTGATGTAGGTGGCGGGACGCTAATCCCGTGGTGAAGACGGTTCGAAAAATGGGCGTCATGGGCTCCCGGAATGATGAGTGAAGTTTGGCAAAAACCACATATATGGTAAGGGCCCACATTGCCACCTCATTCATACCCATTGCTAGAGTGATCCCACGGAAGCGGGTGAGAGGAGATTGATGGTCGGAGGAAACACGAGACACGGTTCTGACGTCGCGGTGCGGAGGTTGGTAGTCTGAACGTTCTGCTTAGTTGTAGGTGTCAAATTTGTGGGTAGGGTAGGTACAGGTGTAGGTTAGTTTTAGGGAGTTTGTGGGTAGATGGTGGGCTGGCCCACATGCGGCGACTTCGGTGAAGACGCAGCGTGGCGCCGCATCTGTCGAATATCTTGGCGCATGTGTGTAGCGCTGTAAAATTAGCAGTAGCGCGCTTTGAAAAGCGCCTGTATATGTAATAGCAGTGGCTTATGGCGCTTTGTATGGTAGCGAACGGCTATGAAAGCGCTATTGGCTGTCTGCAGCTCAAAGCGGCGGATAAGCAGTAGCGTATCACGCTTTAATATAATGAAACGGTAGCGCATGGCCAGCGCAGTAGACGGTGGTAAAACAGCGCCGCTGAGGCAAAAGGTTTACAGGTGAAAAATGGTGGCTGGGATGTTTGGAATGATAGCCGGCGAGGGCTAAGCTATGGGTTTCTTGGTTGTGTCGCGGGGCAGCGAGAAGTGATTATGGGCGTGAGGTGTTGGCGGAGATTTGGGGAAACGCTTCTACGGAGAGGCCGAAGACCCGCTGATGCGAAATGACTTCGCGGCCGAAGTGGGCTGCTAAAGTTTTTTGGTGCCCACTGTTACGGGCCCAAAAGCACTTGCTCCAACGTACGTCGGATGTGGAACCCTCGGCTATTAGCACTAACCGTGTGTGAGGCGTGTTGAGTTCTGTTGAGGACATATATTATTTCCTCACTTGGGCTCCCCTTTACGAGCAGCCGTCTTTGTCGGTAGCCGGTGATCTTAGGAAGGCTGACCTAGCGGGGTTTGCGGACGATTACACTTTCAGTGGTGATGTATATGGCCCGAAATACCGTGTGCATTAATCGCGATGTATTCTTTGCATCGTTCGTTACGCCGATGATAGTGCGGATCTATGGAGCCACGGCGCCCCACCGGATGAGAGGTGGGGAGTTATCGTTGATGGAAAGAGTTGTGGTGGGCCGTGAGAGATTTCACTGAGGGGTGACTCTTCATTTTACGGATGGTCACTTTCGGTTGGACCGATGTCGGTCGGCCAGACGAGGAGAGTTTGTATTTGGCTCTATCTTGGTGGCCTTCTTCCTAGAGAGAATTAATGACCGGCTGGTCGCGGCCGGTAGTCTTCAGGAAGGTACGGTATGCGACACCTAGCGTCGAGATGGTGATACGAGATTACGGTTCGCCGCGGTGGTGGCGAAGGAGGGCACTACTTCACTACGCAGGCAGCGCAGATATTGCGGCAGACGCCGCAGATCATACTACGGTTTCCCTATGCGGGGGTGGACTTAGGAGACCGACATGAGTAACACCTCTGAGGCGTTTGATAGAGGTATGTGATTTGTTTTTGTTTTTTGTGGTTTATAGTATGTTGGTGATATTCTAGTGCACATGTTTTGATGTATAGACGCTGATATGCATTTGTTGTTTCTTGTTTGGTGTTTGTGCAAATGTAGCACCTCGTGGTCGGGAGGTGGACATGGTCCAGGAACCAGTGCCGCCTGAGCAGGAAAGACCACCGCGGGGTCTTGGCGTCCAGGATCTCACCGACTCTTTGAGGGGATCGATGGACCCCGAGAGGCCGGTCGCGAGCTTATTTAGGATATTGACTTTCTGGTGTGGGGTCATCGCGGCACCGGCGGCGGCCCGAGGAGTGGATAAAGAGATATAGTCGTCGCTTTGAGGCAGTTCGCCGGAAACGACGTCTTGGGAAGCGCTATGTGGATTGAGATCGGGGCGAGTTCCTGGAGCAATGCGTTGGATTGTCGCCACCATGGCGGTCGATTATGCGGCGAGCGGTTGTGTTGGCTGCTATGACTAGTGGGCGCCCTTTCCGTGGTCGCCCGAATGTTCCCCCACCACTTGCTTTGGGGAGGGTAAGAGGTGGGCCGCATCTCCCTCGAGGGGAGAACGCGAGAGTGCCAAAGGCCCCCTGATTGCATGATACATATGTATACCATTTGATTTAAATTTGGTGAGCGGTTTGTTGTATACTGCATGATGGCCAGCGTACGCGGACGATTGGGCCCATATTTTTGTATAAAACATTTGGTTCTGATATATATACGAGGTAGACATATTTTGGGATCCAAATGTGTTGTATGGAAGTGATGTTGATGCTATCTATACTATGTTAGCTATTTCGCCGGTTATTTGATTCAATTCTCTTGGAATATGTGTAAATGTAATGGAATAAAAATGGCGAGTCAATAATCTAACTTGCAGGTATTCACCGAAAGAGGCATGGATATCGTACACGGTACACATTGTTGGCTGGAGAACGACAAGCTGAGAGACGAGGAAAACGCTAAGGCGACGAACATGATGATGCTTTGGTGGTCAAGGAGCCAATGGCAATGATGTATTCGGCTTGGTTATTTGTTGTTGGTCCTAAACATATGCAGTTGGAGTGTAGCATTTCATGTGAAGGGGTGTAGAAGCCCAAGCGGTGGCGAATTTTGTGATAGCGAACACCACATCCAGTATTAACCAATGTGGTAAGTTGTTGAAGGAGGCATCTGTCAATGACACAACGGGTAGTTTAGATGTGGGTTAAAAAAGATTAAAGCGGCTAAAAGAAGAAGACTAACCTAAAGTAGTTGTGACTCCCTTTAAGCATAAAATTTCTTAAGGTAAAACCCATTGACGGGTTCCTTGAGTCTACAAGACCGGAGGCCAAGATGTAGGCATAACTTTGGTGAGAGGCAATGTTGTATGATGTAGGGGCCATGCCATAGAGATTCAAATTTTCCAAGGCCTAGGGTGTCATGGGAAATATCGTAGGCAGGACAAAGGTGCTTATGAAATGATGTGAGAAAGTTGACATGGCCACGTCGAAGGTGGTTTTGGATCATTTTACGTACGCCTGCGTTGTTACGTAATGAGGATCGGCGACCCTGCGTCTAGAACTTCAAGTTCGACGAAACTGCTCCGATTAGGCGATGTCGGTCAAAAGCTCAATAATGGTGATTGAAGGGTGAAATTTAGCACTCAATGGGAGGAAGAGTTGCCTCGACCCCATGGACTAAGTGAAGCGATGACGTGAAACCGATTGGTTCTTCCTTCTTTGTTGATAAACCCATGGCGTAGAAGCAGCATATGATGCCAATTGGTTTTATGTTTATTCACCCGTCGCGTTGTAACATGGTCTTGGGGACTTTGTTATTTGCCTCGACATCCGTTGGGTGAGGTAATGGAGTGAACAAACTCATGAAGAAGCCTAGCAGAAGAGTTCAACGAATCTCATTCTCAAAATGGTTCCCCTGATGAGGCAAAACAGGTGTTACTCGAACCCGAGGATATGGCGTGGTTGAAAATAGAGTATTAGAAGACGGTATTATTGAAGGTAAGGCATGGCTTCCGCCCATTTGGTGAAATGTCGGCAGCGACAACAATGTATTTGTAACCATTGCTGGAAGGGGGATTACGGGTCATAAAGTCAATGCCCCATTCTGAAGGGCAGCGGTAATAGCCAGGAGTGAAGAAAGGCGGGGGTAGCCAGACTTTGTTAACGTCGTGACATTACTCACAACGTCATGTATGGCATGAATCACGATTTATGTGTGAAAGCAGTGAAGCAAGAAATGTGGCTTGGATTATATTTTGAGATGTGGCAATGCCTGAAAGATGGCCCCCACAAACGCCACTGTGGCAGTCGTTTAAAACCTTGTCAGCCTCGTCAATAGTCGAGGAAACGGCGTAAAATAGATGACCGATACCTCGCCGGTATAGGATGTCTCCGATGAGGAGATAGCCGGGGGAGCGATGATAGATGCGCCGGCGATCATCTTGTGATAGGTGTTGGCCGAACTTTTGAGTTAGCGGGTAGGCGACGGAGAATTAGCCATACCAATGATCATCAGAGGCGATGTAAAAAAGATGTTCATCGGGAAAGTCCGTGTTATTGAGGTTGCAGCAGGTGTGTTAGAGGGAAGGTGACAAGTTCGAGCGAGGGCCTTCTTACTCTTACAGGTGTGGAGGCTTCAGTCGTACTCTGAAGGATAGCGATCCATCGGTAATTCTGCCGTTGACTTGTCGACGGCCCGAGCAAATATTACGCCAAGTTAGATATGACGACTTTGGTGGTGCGGCAGAATGTAGTGGTAGCGGTTTTGGGCTAATGAGGACAAGCTGAAGCCCGAGTTTCTTCATGTTTGTACTTGGTGGTCACGAGAAAGATTCTTACCCGATGTAGTAAATGGCGTGTTCCGCGATTATCATCTCAAAATTTTGGGCCGAGGGCGCCCATTCGCGTCTGATTGATCGCGATACATAGAGGTTGTAGTCTGGTGCACTAATCAAGGTGCATTTGAGGTGTTATTGTTTGAGAATTGATCATTTGGGCATAAATGCGTCCCAATGAAAAGGGGATGTCCTGACGAAGCAAGCGAAGGAAACCATATTACCCGTCTACGGCATAATCGAGGGAACAAAGCGCCTGAGGAAGTTGGCTTTTCTTTGTAGACTCTGTAGTTGTCGTAAGTTCCGAGGAGGTGGAATTTACGTGATGGCTTGGACTTTGAGGGGTCCATGGTAATACCTCTTTGGGAAACGTTGAATTTGAGGAGGCGCCCCGCGGTGACGTAGAATACGCATTTGAGGGGGTTCGAGCGGATTTTGTATTGACGACACCGTTGAAGATGACTCGTAAATCATCGGGGTGTTAGTGCGTTCTAGCGGATGCGGTATGAATTAGTCAAGTAGCGAAGATGATTAACGATAAAATCATGAAAGATGTATATCATGGCCCATTGGAAAGGTAAAACGACATTTTGAAGCGAAAGGGCATGACCAACCAATCAAAAAAAGCGTGCCGAAGTGTGAATCTGATCTTATATTGTCCGGTACAGGTGAATACGGATTTGGTTATAGCCAGAAATCCATCCATAAAGGAAAAGAGCCTGATGAAAACAATGCGTCGACGATGCGATCGATAAAGGCGTTGGGAAATTGTCTTTGGGACAAACGCATTGTTGAATCATGGTCAGTTACAAGCGGTGGTGCCATTTTGTCGACGGGTACGGTGTTGGAAACCCACGAAGTGTAGCGATGGGGTAGATGAATCGGTATGCGTAATTTGTCAACATATCGGCTTTGATAAGCCGAGGCCTTAGTAGGTGTAGCGATATTTGTTTGTGGCAGGGTGATGTCGGGAGCCGGATGTCACGTCGCGATGTTCGACAATAGAAGAATTGATGCCAGGCATCTCTGTGTATGACGAAGCAAAGATATCCCTAAATTCCTAGAATAGGGCTTTGTAGGCAGTGATTTTCGGAGTGCAAAAGGCTGCTCAATGATGATTTCGGCGACTCGGTTCCCAATGGAAATGTCGATTTTGATAGTGGGGAAATGTTAGCGAGGTTACCTTCTTGGCGTCAGGTGCAGGATGGGGTTATTGAACCAATCAACCATACCTGAGGGATAAATTCTTTGGTTTCGACTACGAAAATGGGATTGTGGCTAGGAGGCATAGGGGCTTCCTGCGGAAGGAAGAGATAACGATGATGTAGTGCGTCCCAAAGAGAGTCCGGGCATTGTATTTCTTCGAGTTTCTTACATTACGCACATTGGAAACTACAGGGGAATATAATGGATCATGGGGACTGATCTGTGATAATGGTTGCTCCTGCTTTGAAGAACAGAGGGGTAATTTTGGAAAGAGGGTTCACTTTCGACATAAACCATATGTTGAATCTTGAGAGAACCGTGTCGTGGTGGGATGTGAGTCTCCGTGGGGAATGTGGCGGAGGGAGTTGGGTGGGTTACGGGGTTAATCCTCAGATAGGTCATCTAGAACCATGGAGGTGTTGGTAGTGCCTGATTCCAGGGAGAAATGATGTGAAGATCGTGATGGTGAAATGGGTCAATTACTTCTGTTGAGGTTAAGTAAGTAGGGCCATCCCGGCGATACCGATATTCGATGATTATCGGACAGCGGAAGGTACATGTAAAATGAGCCGAGGAGTCGCAAAAGGAGCAAGGGCACCTCATGCGTTCATTATTGATATGGAAATGGTAACATAGGTAGATAATGATGGCAGTGTTATGGATGTTATACTTGAGGCGTGGGTTGTTATTCACGAAAGTAGCGGCTGTGATATCCCTACAATACTGCCGAGCGAGGCGTGTCAAGAAATGATGGGTGTAATAGCCATATTCAGAACAAATGGCACAATTTGGTCTTCAACCTTTACTCACTGGAAGGTTGGCTTGTGGCCGATAGTAACCGGTGGTGTGGGGTTGGATTAGGGGGAATCAGAATGCAGCTTCCGGTGATAGGCGGGTTGTTGGTTTGGTGACCCTCTTTGTCCACCTAGCATGGTGGTGAGATCTTGCTTGAGGAAATTAGGCGGTGGGCTCCTTTGCCTTCCGCCCGCCCCCAGCGGTAGCAGGTGGGGTAGGGTATGAGTGGTGTAGGGAGTAGTGGGGTAGGGCGGAGGGAGAATGCGTCATGAGGAAGTCTTGCGTAATGGGTGAGGACCATCTCGAGGTGGATGTAAAGTACCCTGCTGGGATTGCTAACACACCATGTTGGAAGTGTGAGTGTTGCGGCTGCCGGGAAAGCTTCTACACCGGGGTGGTAGAAGAATTTGAGTGAGGGGTCGAGTAACTGTCTCCCAGAGGGAATTAAGCCCTTGAGGAGGTGTGTGTTGTTGGGTATTTTACCCTGGGACTAATAAGCTGGGGTTCTAAGCCTATATGCAGATCCTGACCGCCGGATTTAACCTTTTAACCTTCTATCCAAAATCTTAACCCCTTTTCTCAGACAAGCAGAGGAAGAATGAACTAACCTTGTTTTCGAAGGTTGAAGTAGATCCTCCGTTGAGTTGTTGTCTCCTTGCTACTGTTGCTCCTACCACAAAGCTTTCCTGCAAACAAGACAAGAACATATATGCGTACTCTTACGATCTCTACTAGGGGGTTAAGAATAAAACATAAATCGGATAATGAAGATGAGATTCATGTGTTTGGACGGGAAAAGTATCTTTTCATTACCATCAATATAAATCAACTTACAATGCTTTGTGAGGCCGGTCACCGTTCCACTATCGTGATCCACAGGCTCTTCCTCTTCTTCTGTCCTCCAACTTCTTTGCTTTTAATCTCCTTTGGCATTAGGAAAATCTAAAGGGTTGGGACGATAATGGACTTGGAAATTTGGCCGAGTTTCTTTGCTATCCTTTTCCTCCTTTGACTAGTACCCTACCCCTCTTTTATAGGTTAGGAAGAGCTAGAGTTTTAGTCGAACTCGACCATACATGGGAGGTTCAGGTTAATGACAAAAGCCAGAGTCGAGCTTTCGATTTTGCATTGTTAAATTTTCAGCGGTATTTTGGGCTAACCCATGGATGCAGCGATGCCGGTCGAGAGCGAGCGGATACGGCCCGATTAAGAAGTTAAGTCGCGGTTGCTTGTTTCAAAGTGATTTTTGAGAATTACTGGTATGGCTTTGGCTAGGAAAGAGGCATGAGCGATGCCGAATGGCTTTGTATGAATTGCATTTAGGGTTATAACGGATGCCCTAATGTGTGAGGTCAGAAGAGGCATCGTTGGCGAGAAATACGGCTAATTCTTTATAATCTTGTCTTGATATTTGAATAAGTGAGCCGGGAATCGAGTCGAGGAAGTTCAGCACGCAAAATATCAAGAATCTCACCCGGTGAGACATACCAATGCTTCCGGGATAGAAATAGAGCATGGCTACCAATCAAATACAACGTAGATCCATGTCATATAACTATAAAGATGTAGCTCCGCTGTGTATCCGCGAACAATACACAGCTGAGATACATCTCGAAATCAGAAGATATACAAAGAAAGTATCCATCTCGAGTGATTTGGCGATGGTACGTACTTGTTCGAGCAACAACTTCAAAATCTTCGCAAAACTCGGGTAGGAGTGTAAAATGAGTGTCTGTTGCACTACGAAGATCTTGTGGCTGTCGGTTTTGGACTTTGATAATCTTGATGATGGTTGAAGGCTTGATTGATTTTAACAAAGATTTGATTGGGCGTTCAAGATGGCCGGGTATGAGGAAAAGAGACATATTACCCAGTGGCCGACTCAGGCTAAGTAACAAACTTCCCTTGGACAATATACGACAAAGTGATAAGACTTAGGCGACATATCTGTTAATCATAAGTCTACGAAGCGGGAGGCTACATAAACTCTCCATATGTTTGGAAGAGTAACAAAGCGGTGGAGGAACACAACTTCTGTAGCAATGACAAAGCTTCTAAGGAGTGCGTACTACATCCCATGATGCGATGCATCAAACGGACCCGGATATTACTTTATCAAAGAGGCGTCATAATGCTGCCAACAAGAAAATACTTTTCCATCCTCTTTTTGGGGGTATATTTGATTTTTTTTTGTTCTTTTGTTGATTTGAAAAAGAATAAAAGAATATTCCCCGTTAAAGGGAGAGCGAGGATGCGCCAAACATATACAAGTTCAAGGCATAGCGACAAGACTGATGTTCTAGGAAATGATACGGAAAAATCCTCAATTGGCCAAAGGTGTTAAGACGAAAACTTACAAATTTTGTGAGCAAGGTATGCAAATCACGGTTTATAGAACACACAATAGTAGCGATCCTTCGATGTAAGTTTAAATGAGCCCAACAGAGAAGGGAAGCTTGGTGATTTTCATGTTTAGAGAGTTTGAAAAGCATAAAAGGAAACTCCATTGGGGTACCTTTTTTAAAAATAGTCTAGTTGTTTCGAAAAGGAGTAAACTAGCACCAACCGGGCGGTCGATTCAAAACCATTTTAGCGAGTGTGAAAGACAAGATCACTCGGCTATTTTTTCAATTTTAGATCGAAAAGCAACTATGGACTCCATCGGAAGTGTTCTTACGGACCGTTTAGCAGTGTGAAAGAATAAGGTCACTTTCGGCAATCTTTTCAATTTTAGAGTGTCTAAAAAACACTAAAAGAAGAATCCAAAGTGTTTTTTTTTTTTTGTAAATTTAGTCCCTCGGGGCCGAAAAAGGAATAAAATTATACGAGGATACTCTTGATAGCGTGTTGAGGAGACATTTGGACCTTGCCTCCACGCCAAGAGGAGATCAACCATGATCCCCGTTAATTTGAAACTTGATGAATCCTAACAAAGCGTCACGGCGTGGCCTTAAAGCTACACTTGTTGGGATTTAAACAGATCCACAAGTAGCGACAATGTTCGAAGATTAGTCCTAGGTGCATAGGATGATGCTTCGCTTGTGAGGTGATGCTAAGTCATCTAGATAAGCCTACGACTATGTGTTTTAGATGTGAAGCATAAAGACATGGCCAGTAGGCGATGGCTCGAGGCGTTCGCCATTTCACAAAAGGCATTTTCGATGCGTGAATGCCTGTGGACAGATGAAAGCCGTTTATGTTGATCCCTCGGGTTTGATTTGGATTTGGTTGCTTACTGAAACCATCCATGAATAAAGGCTTCTGGCGCGCTCATCAATGATCTAGTCGATGAGTGGGGTTGGATAAGTATCTTTTGGACATGCTTTATTCAAATCACGGAAGTGATGGAACCGCGAATCATGCCTTGTTTTTTATAGACCGACACAGGATTTGACACCAATTGATTCAACTGAACAGGGTATATGAAACCAATGCCAAAGCAATTTCTGAACCGGCTTTGATAATTTCTTTGCCTTCCCCTTGGATGGCGGACTGGCCCAGTTTAAACCGAGCAGGGCTTTGTGTCGGATCACGTGGGAGATCTCGCTAACACAACAATTTTGGATCGATGCGGCATTTCCTCATAAGACCGAGCGAAAACGTCGAAATTCTTTAAAAGATCGTTAATGGCAGTGAATCTCTTGAGAACAATCCGCTTTCCGACGAAGACATTCTCTGACGTCGGGGAATTAAGGGAAGATATTGATAGGTATTGTTTCAGCGATAGTCGCTATGTTTCCCTCAGCGTAAATTTTCTTTTGTAGCTAAGAGGTTAATGGGGAAAGGCTGATCTCCCGTCATGGTGATAGTGAATTCTCTGCCTCGATTCCAGTTGGCAACTCTGGGGGAAAGTATGATCTATGATGAATCTCTTCCCAAGGTTTGTATCCGGGACCGGTCATTGCTTTGATTATAGCCTCATCGGAAGGCAAGACTAAGTCTAACGAATGTCGGTGTCGACAAAGAGAATCTGAGCCCCGGATAGGCTCAAAGAATTGGATCGACTCTTGTCTTGGGGAGATGGCGGATCGGAGTAAGTGAAACTTGTTGAACTATAGATGCAGCTTACTTCGTGGCCGACAAGGGCGCATGCCCTGTCTCATCCGTCGTGGCCTATGGGGAAGGAAGTTTCCACGGATCATCGAAGTAAGTCTTGCGGAATGACGAAACATGGAAGATATCAGCCTTGTGGTGGTTCGATGTAAATTTGACATCGCCATGAGGGGGTGGGTAGTCGAAATTACCCATCAAAGATGGACACAACCCAACTCCTATATTGGCGACACCAGCTTGAGGATTATCAACTAAAGAAGGTAGATGATGGATGCCCCAAAGTTTGAGTCCGGTAGAGAAGAGACAATACGATCAATGGTCACTATCCAGGCTTCATGTGGAAACAATAAGACACGTAGGAAAATTGAAGCGACCACCGCTTGCATAGCATGTCAACTTCGACCCTAACAAAGTTGTATTGTAGTCGATGGGGCATCGACTACCTCGACTTCAACCGTGCGGTTTCCCCTAATTGCACGGGGAAAGAGGGATGATGCCATGTGGTCGAAAAGAGCGACCATCAAACGCAGTAAAGAGAGTAGGTGACGGAGACAACTTTCGAGGTTGACCAATGGCCTTCAGCAGGGCTAGCGACATAGCATGTTGGCGCCCTCGTCTACCGCCGTCGCGGGGAAGATGTTTACGTGTAAAGGAACGTGGGGTGAGCCACTACTATCATCACGGCGATGGTAAAGACAAGCGGGTTTCAAGTCGGTCGTATCTAGCGTGATTTCACGGGTTACAAGTCTCGATGAGCTAAAGCGATCAACAAAAGGCTTTTCTCGGCCGGGAAACTTTGGAGGATTTCCAAAGTGGACATAGCACAAAGGGGTTTGTGACAAATCTTCCACCCGCGAGGTAGTGCAGGGCAGCCCTTGCGTTTTGGATTATGAGAAGCGCGTTAAAACACACCTTTTGGGATGCGGTCATTGTTTCCTAGCGTCTTCGTCGGCGAAGAGAGGGAAGAGATGGGATCTCGGCTTCTTTGCCCTTATCGAGAGGTGTTTGCTTGCTATAGTCATGAGCTCTAGTTGCGATGGCAACGTCACTGTTCATCATGTATACGTTAGCGGAAGATGAAGCGTTTTGGGAAGAAAAGTTTTTAAATGCCCTTCTCCGTTACTTCGCGGAAGGCTTGGTGGAATTACGCGCCCATCGCGAGGATTAGTCAACCGCGATGACTTGCGATTTCTTCGCGTGTCTACGAATTACGCAAGTCGAGGACATAAATATGAGTTGGGTGATCTTAAGCACAAAGATTACCGCGGATACCTATTTTCTCTTTTTAAGTAGTTGCCCTCATTATTTTTTGGTTTCTTATCCCCCTTACTTTCTTTCGTTGTTTCTTCTTGCCCTCAGACTGCTGGTTAGCCTTTGGGTTAACCATCTGTACAGAGTGTACTTCCAAAATTTCGGTAGGAGGAGCAGCCAAAACAATAGTCTAGATGGCTGCTGAGTGTTGTATAGACAACTATTGCAATTGTTTTGTCAATTGCTGTGAACAACTTGCTTTGAACCAACAATACCATCGGCATGTGGTGCAGCTCTATGTCTAGTTTTGTCGAGGGTTGATCGTGGTGCATCGGGAAGGATGTTGTACAATAGACGAGACTAAGAATAGATAAGCTCAAAATGTCGAGCCCTCGCGTCTTCTTCTCGGGAAGACCCACGAGATTCTGCGGCGTCTTTGGATAGCTGCGGAACTAAGACTTAAGAAACGCCAGCGAATCTTTGGAGGGATGGGTACTTTGATAAGACTCTTTTCGTACATCACTCGAGATCCGAGATATATGGTCTTTCACAGATGATACGTTGAAGTGGCTAGCAATTACGATAGCGGCGTCATCTCGGGTAAGCGGAAATGGTTAAGGAAAGCCATAGCGGGTTAGAAAAGAAGTATCGTGAACGATCGAGTTCTATATACCATTTCGCGACACTCCAGATAAGAGCGCGTTGAAACAATCGCAATTGTATCGAGTCATCTTTCAATGAGTTGGATGAGCACCATAGTGAAAAGTGGATTCACGTGATCCCCGGATCTTCGTTGGGTTCGCCGAACTTTGGGATGTCAGAAGGTAACTGTCGACATAGGAGGCCAGCGAGGATCATGATAGATGGGGTCATTAAACAACCTTGTCAAATCGGCAAATTAATAAAGTTGCCAAGAAGGGGAGTTTAAAATTTTATTCTTTGGTAGCCCGGGATAGAAAGGTCCACGGGGTTTATTTGTACCGGGTTACCCGAGAGGGCCGAAGTTACTGGCGGGGTTGGGATGAAGCACTGGCCTTGACCCGGTGAAAGGGTTTGCATTCGCGAGACATCATTTGTTGATTCCATGAAGGACATAGGATTTGGGCATTCATTGTGTGTTGCGGACTTTGGGAAGAGTTATTCCATGCATCGTGAGGGAGAGGCATGGTAAGCTGTCAGGGTTCCGATTGTGGAAAGCATTGCCCAGGCAGCATTCCGTGGCGGGATTGGATCCTTGAACTGAGTTCCAAAGTCACGACCAAATGTGCCCCAGCAGCGAGGGAATAATTACCACTGCTTGGCCGGTTGTTGTCAAAATAGGGTGCCCCGATGGGAAGGCACTCGGTGTGTAATGTTGTGACCAAACGCCGTTCAAGCGAGCGGTGGCGGACCTCTGCGACATAGTTTCGCGAGTTGTCCTTGACTCAGAGCTCCAAGTAAACTTGTGTGTGTCGCGGGTTGCCGTGATACGGTCTGCGTCTTTGGACCAGCGTGAGAAGGGGCGAAGGAGATGACCTCCGTGAAATGAAGGCATGAGTGCGAGGTTAATGCGGAAGCATTTGAGCTTCGCGCTGAATAAAGTGCAGTAAGAAATGGATGAAATTGAGAGATGCGAGCGATTACACGAACTAGGCATCCGTGTGCGGGCGCTGTCGCCTTTGGATGTAAAGAGGTTTGTAGCGCCGACCAGATAAATTCGATCCACTGCGGCAGTTCGCGGCTTTGAGCATGGTGGTCGGACCGCCCGGCGATATGTTAGGAGAGCTTCTCACGTAGTGATATGATGGCGGGAATGGAGGAGTCCAGTTGAAAGCGATGTTCCTTAATTGGGTAAATTGATAATAGGCGTTATTAAGTTTAACTGGAATAACGACTTCTGGCGCAAAATCAATGAACGGGGGTTTAACCAATGCAAAAGTGGTGACTGATCCCTCCGGGGGTTGTTCAAGATCGAAAGCCCCGGTTGCTTAAAAATACCCTTGATGGTCCAGCTTCCACCTCAAAGGTAGCGGGGGTGGCTCCAGTATAACAAGCGGCAGGCCCATAAGCCTTCATGACCAACATAGCTCATGATCCTCCACTATGTAATAATATCAAATACACACAAGGGAAATGTATAATTGTTTGAAAACCAGCACACACTAAAAAAAGTCCCTAGAAGATAAATCAAGCAAGCACTGTATTAGTAGGAAGGCGGTTACCACAACCAACACTAGGTACCTTACCGGTGCAAGTGCAGCTTGAATGCGAGGAAGCACCTCGGTCTACTACGCTAAGTGTTGGTCGAAGGGGAATCCTTAGGTACCCGCGATACCCGTGATCGCACATTGTATGTTCCTAGGAAAGATAGGCGAATTAAGGTTGCCCGGCCGCGTGAAGACTCTATCGGTGAATTACGATCGGCGAGTCGAAGACCACAATGAGCAGGGTATCAAGCCGAAACTTGTCAAGAGTATCGAGCAAGTGTTAGAACGGCCGAGGATCCGGCAGTTGAACCGAAGCTGCGTGGCAAATGCTATGACGGAATCCCTTAGCAGTCCCTCTATAGCCATTGTTGTTCTCCACCACGTTGATCCGGCTTTGGAGGGTTATCTCCATTTGCCTTGCCTTTCCTTATGCGACCTCGTGTTTAACCCTGTGTTAGAGGGGGGTCACAAATAGTTTTAAAGTAGCAGGACTTCTACCTCCCCTAAAGTAGCCAGACTCCAATGTTTGTTAGGTGGCCTTGGAGAATTTACTCTCCAATCTATTCCAAAGAGCCCTATCCTACGAGCTAATGTGTGCACCCTACAAACAGAAATGTCTACTTGATTTTATTAGCGTTGCTTTTAATGGGATCTTTAAAGTCTCAAGGTTGGGAAATGAAACCAATGGTGTGTAGAAAAGACTCAAAGAAAAATGAAAAAATGCTTAGAAACAAAAGAATTTACTAAATGCAAAAACCAACAACTTTCTATGAAAAACTTCTTTTCTTTAGTTCACTAAGATTTTTATGCGATGAAATGAAAAGAATTTTCACACTCCCGAATCTATGAGCTACCCATGCTAGACATGCTGTAAAACTTATGTAAAGAACTTCTTTCCTAGTTCGCGATGCAACAAGCAATTTTCAAATCAAGAAGAAACAAAAGATTGTTTTTATTTAGATTTGGATGATCACACAACAAGGAAAAATAATGACAGAACTAAAACCAAGAGAAAAATCTCGGCTTAAAGCGCGGATATAAGCAGTCGGAAACGTAATGCCACCAAAGTATCTCAACAACACCAATTCCGCTTGCGCCTAAAAATAGCAAAATAAATGTCTTTTCTATCAAAATCAAATGTCAAGCACAAGCTAAGGGGAGATACCCTAACACCTTTGGCTAAATGGGTCCACGACTCTCTAAACCTCGAGAGAGTTATTCTCGAAGGAGGGATAGTGCCCCTCTGACTGAAAAAATTTCCACCATGGAGACCACATGGCTAATGCACCAAGCGACTGGGTACCCGATATAAGCTTCAATCGGGCGGATATCGCTAAGCGGTATGAGTATGCTTAAAGCTAAGAAAAGATCAAACACAGTCTAGACACGAGGCAATTACGGTATTGATAACCAGAGTCCCTAACAGTTTGAGATGCTATCACTCTAACAGGAAAAACAAAAGAAAATTTTCAACCAAAGAAAAAAATGCAAGACGAGCTAACACTACCACTACTAAGATAAACTTGCACCGAAAAGGGGGCTTTAGGTCTAACTGGAAGTGAACAGAGAGTCCTTGAATATATGGACTAAGAACTGGTGGCTGGCCTATCCCTCGGGCAAGAACTATCTCACTAATGTTAAATACTAATACCAACACTTGCAAAATGGTGAAACAAGACAATCAACTAACGGAACCGAGGGCGAGGGATCCGAGCTGAGAGTTGAACCGGCGGAGGAAGAGGGCCGCCTCTTATTATACAGTCACTACCACGCTCTTTGAAACCACCACGGGAGGCCTTGAGGTATCCGTGATTCTGTAAGAAGAATAGAGGTATCGATCTGAACCTTGTCTGAGCATGAGGTACCCTCTATTAATGTCGAAAATTGTCGAGCGTCATTCAAAGAGAACTAGTATTGATAACTAGGCTCTCTGCTAGATTTCGACTATGAGAAAATATAAAACAGCAAAGAAGCTGGAATTTAATTCTCTAAACTACCAAAAAATCTTTCACTAAACCAAGAGACCCTAAGAGTAGAAAAGAGTCCCGATTAGATTAGCCAATTACGTTGTTGAATTATTTTTACCCTCTGGACTAATAAGCTAGGGTTCCCCACAAAGCCTATATTCAGATCATGACCCTTCAGATTTAACCTTTAACTTTCAACCTTCGGAAAACAAGGTAAGTTCATTCTTCCTGTGCTTGTCTGAGAAAGAATGAACTAACCTTGTTTTCGAAGGTTGAAGTAGATCCTCCGTTGAGTTGTTGTCTCCTTGCTATAGCCTCTACCACAAAGCTTTCCCGCAAACAAGACAAGAACATATATACATGCTACTGATCTACTAGAGGGTTAGAATAACACATAAGTCGATAATGAAGATGAGATTCATGTGTTTCGGGGCGGGAAAAGTATCTTTTCATTACCATCAATATAAATCAACTTACAATGATTTACGGGGCGGTCCAGTTCCACTATCACGATCACAGGCTCTTCCTCTTCTTTGTCCTCCAAGCTGGCACCGTGTATTTCTCCTAAAGCTCGAGGCAAAGCTAAAGGGTGGGGATAATAATAGGCTTGGCAATTTTGTTAGAGTTTCTTTGCTATCCTTTCCTCCTTTGACTAGTACCCTACCCCCTCCTTTTATAGGTTAGGAAGAGCTGGGGTTTTAGTCAAACTCTCGGCAATGCATGGCGGAGAGTTCCAGTCAACTGACAAAAAAGCCTCGTGTACCGGCGGAAACTTCCCTGATTTATTGCATTGTTAAAATTTTCATGTGACTGTTTTGGGCTAACCAGCGGATACCAGCGTGCGGTCAGGAAACGGCGGATACGCCCGGTAAGAAGTTAGGTAGCCCGAGGTTTGCTTGTTTTCAAGTGATTTTGAGGAATTACTCGGTATGGCTTTGGCTAGGAAGAGGCATGGGTTGGCGTGATGCCAGGTAAACACGTATGGTGCATTTAGGGTTATAACGGTGTGGATTCATGGGCGTGAGGGTCGGCCGAGTTTGCGGGGAGGCGCTGTGGGAAGAATGTAGCTGCGGTGAAACTTTTGTCAGTGTTGAAGCCTCGGGGAGGAAGAGTATCCTCCCGTGAGTGTTTTGAAGGAAGCGCCGCATACGGTAGAGGAAGAGTGGTGGTGCTCCATGGTATGTCCCCTAACAAGGATGGATCTTTTGAACATTCCGGGGCCCATCTCGATGAGTGGATGTATGTCTTGGCTTGTATGAATGAGTGGAAGAATATTATGCTCGAGGCCGGCCCGAGGTTGGGTTAAGTGATGTGTAACTGATGCGATGGTCACAATCTTCCGTTGTGAGGAAACATGATTGTCCTAAAGATGGATGATATCTTCTTCATAGCATGTACATGTAGGTATGACCAAGTAAGATATTGTACTCTAGTGGGGCCTCTATAGCTTCGATGTCAATGAGGATAGTATTGCCCCCAAGTTCAACAGGGACATTTTGAAAGATCCCTTCGGGGGATGATGGTCTCGCGTCATAAGCTCGCAATGTGATGGAAGAGGGAATGAGTTTCGGGGAACCAAGTTTTTTTTTCCATACTGTTTTGGACATGGTACATGTGGATGCCCCTTCATCGATGATACAGATGGGACGGTGATATTCCGTATTTTGGCGGGGATTTGAATAGCGACTACCGCGGGAAGGCGGTAGTTCCACGGTTATCAAAGATTGAAAGTAATAATTCGGTATCTGCGGGGATGCGACTTCCCCATTATTGGAAAGTAGTGATTTCCATTGTATTGGGCAAGTTTGGAGGACTTCCAAGACCGACATGGCGGTAGGGGATTGTGCTAAGTCATCCTGGTTGTAGTTATGGCTGCCGAGCACGGGGAGTTGTGAACATTCTGTAAAGGGGATCGCGAGGGATCGTAATAGCTCGATTGGCGGAAGGGCAAAGGGGATCTCTTGAGGGTCAGTTGTTGATGTAGGGGTTTATACGTAGATGTAGAGGATGAGCGATTGGGGGATTCTGACGATTACGAGTTTGCAAAGAATTTCTTCCTCCAGGTGAGAGGGTATTCGTTCTGGCGAGTTGTTAGGATTGTGATACCTATCCCATTTTAGGGTGGAAGGATGTTATTACATCTATGCTTGGGTATTAACCGGCATACGGTGATGTGGAATGGGTTTTACTATCTGGGAGGTTGATTTAGCATATTGTTGTTATTACTGTATTGGGGCTGAGGTTAGGGAAGGGGGAATGCTTCCGAGTCTTTTAACCTCTTGAAATCCATAATTTGGGGAGCCATGTGGTGGGTGTAATGACCCCGTACACTCCACAAAGAGCACAAAGGTGAATGGTTTTAACAGTATTACGCCCTTTGCGTTTGTTGTTATTTACTTTTGGGAGTTTTGGTTCCCTAGGTTCGGGTTGCCCGATTAAGGTTGTTCTTTGTGGGGGTTGATTCCGTAGTGATTGGGGTTGTTATTTACTCCTATTAGTCCTTTCATACATTGTTGAAGGGTTAGGCTGGGTTAATTTTGTATTCAATTGTTCAAAATTTTGTGAATGCTTACATTGAGCGTGAGGAAGGTTGAACAAAATTGCTACATTGGGATATTAAGAACCATGTTAATGGAGGTCGAGGAAATGAAAATAATATGGATTTTGTGGCGGTCGCGGCTCCGAGCACATAGGGAGGCGCAGTGCTTTAACTAGTACTATAAGGTGATGTGGAGGGACCACTTGTGTTTGGAAGAGGAGGGTGTATGGGAAGTCTGGTGTGGGTCCACTCATGGGTGGAAGGTGTAACAGGAATGCGGTACATTGTGTTGGGGGTGGGGATAATAAAGTGCTATATCTTTGGTGGATATTGAGTGGTTCCATACATTGGTGGTGGCGGGGTTGTGGACTATGATGCATGGTGAGTACCAATGAGTCGATGTTGATTGAGACATCCTGGGTTTGTCTTAGCCAAATGGCACCGGTTTTGGGAGATCGGGAAGTAATGTGTACAAGTATCATTGTCGCGTGGAATGAAGGTCATATTGTTGGGCCTTACTAATGGCTTCTTCTTCGGTCTAGGGGAAGGTAGAAACACATCCTTTCGAGGCGACAAGGATGCGAGAAACCAATCAAGAGACATTCGCTTGGTGGTTGCTTTTGCATAAACACTACATGCGCTACGCCACTCATGGATAACAATTGAAGCAATGTGGGTGGATGAGGCTACATTTGAAATTGAATGATGGTTCAATACCATTGTCATGTCGGATGGGTAGTTGGAAGAAAGTCAAAAAGGCTTTGGCTAAGGATTCAAAGGTCGAGTGTGACCATGACTTTTCTTCAACATACCATTTTGGTGATGGGCGATAGGTGAGTTGAAAAGGCGCCAATCTGGCCAGTCTTCCATAATTCTATTGGAAGAAAAACATGTAGGTGAAGATATGACATGATTGGCTGAGGTCATCCCACGCCTTCCAACTAAGAAGAAACTTTGAATGTCGAAGGGAGTTTGGTTGGCATTGCCGGGCCATGTGGCATCATGCAATATAGGATCATTGAGTGAGCTTGGTGAGATCGAGGATGTTGAGAGATGCCAAGTAAGGAATCTGTAGTGGGGTAGGAACGTTAATTCCAGCCATGGTGTGTTGTGATCCTAACCCTTGATGGGGGCTAGGTGGGTTGGTGCTCCCCTCCTTGAGAGGAAGTGGAGTCTCCGCTTCCGTGTACAAGGAAGCGGAGGATGGATGACCTTGGGGATTGGTCCCAAGTACAGAGATAGAACCAAGCAAAGATGACCCTAGGATGGTAGCACTCACGGAGTATGTGAACGATGCAATGGGATACTCCCCTAAGATAGGTGGGAGATTGAGCAAGCACGTCGTGAGCGGCGACGGTGGTTCTATGGTTCCCCAATGATGTTAGACTGGGTGGCGTGAAATGTGCAAATGAGTCTTAGAGAAATATAGAATCGAGAGTCTTTGCAAAGTGTTTACACAATATATGTACCAAAGTCAAATTACAATCAGATGTGGATCATACATAAGTGAGAAAGAAGCATATATATATGGGTAAGAGGGTTTTGTCGATGGGGAATCAAAACATAAAGCAAATGCTAGTGTCCTATAAGACGTAACGTCATTCCTCTCAAAAAAACACTAGACCTTCCAATAGCTTTTCAATGATGGGGTCGAAGTCAGGGAGGGGCACCTAGTGAAGAGTAAATAGCTGGCTGGTTATAATGAGGGGTAGATGGTGTATATCCCGAAAGAGTTGGCTATACCTCCCAATAGCCACAAAATCCAATCAAGGTGCAAATTGCAGCCCACAATGCATCATCACAGACAGATGTCCCCTACAGTGGTCACTAGGTACCTCGGTCCATGGCAGGCATTTAGATTTTTGACCTAGAAATGGGATGCGGGCTGGATCCCTTCAAGAGGTGGGTGCTTCAGGGGGATGCAGAACAACGGACCCTCTGACCTTGACCCTTCTTGGGTATCTCCACACTTATGCATGGTGATTGGAGCATTTGGACTTGGAGGATTTAAAAGCTCCTATTTGTCAACTTCTATGTTTGAAATTGTGAGGAACCGGATGTGAGGGTTATTTGGATGCATATCCCCACAATCCTACCTAGACTAAAAATCTTCTTTTGGCACCTCTGTGGAGGGACAACTTAGTGAGTTGTTTAAAAAGATTTTAAAATGAGAGAGAGAGAATATTTTGTGGTACGGGGGGTGAAAACCAGCCTCGTTTGATTAAAAGTGGGGAGTGGATAGTCCAATCCAAGAAAAGGTGGGGTGTTTTCCAGAATCCCTTTTTTTGGAGGAAACCCTACTTAGACCACCGTTTGAGGCGAGGCTATGTGAGAGTGCAAAAAAGTGGCTTTTATTATTATTAGTGAACTGCGATGTACCAAATTTTAGTTGTTAGATTTCACCTTGCAAAATGTGGACATCGATTGGTCCTTTACAAAAGTTTAATTACCCACCAAATCAACTAGATGGCATTGGTACAACCTTACTTGAGAAATTTTAAAATCCCTAGGAACTAGCATGTGGACATTGTGGTCGTTACTATCCTTTAGCTCCCTATGTGTGTGAGTTAATCTAAGAAAGATTGAAACTAGTCCTAGATTGAACATGTGGGCATGTGTGGGCCTTTACAAGTTTAACTCTCCTAGTTTCTGATCTAAGAAAGCAAGAAATTCAAACACTATTCTAGCTTTGTTGACATGTGGGCATGTATTGGACCCTTACAAGAAATGTGTTTGAAAAAGTAATGAAAATAGAGGGGTCTCCAAAAGATCCTTTGTCCTCTCCTAAAATTTGTTTGAAATTTTGTTGGGGAGGTGAGATCAATTTCTCAATCCTTTTGATTCTCTAGTTAAGCGCCAATGTCCCCGAGAAGAGCATACTTCAGTTAGTATCTTTTGACTCCTAGTCCCAAAATGTGAGCTTTTTAGATGATGTGTTTTAAGATGTTGTAACTTAGATAAACCCAAGCAAGCAAAATAAGGACAATGAATTTGTCTCTATGTGTCTAGGTTTGCTAGATGAGTCCCCTTTATAAGTTGAGGGAGCTAAGTGGTGCAGTATTTAGAGCTTACATTATCATCTTAACTATGGAAGTGAGTTTCCCAACATCAAAAAGCTTACAATGCAAGTTTTTGGAGTCAATGTCTTGGTCTTTGTGTGAACTGATGCGCCTCTCTAGCGCTGTGGAAACAAGCGAGAAGAAACAGCAGCTTAAAGCGCCCGATCACGCTTGTGGGGTATGTCGTACCAGCGCTGCGTTCACTTCGGGAAAAAAATTCGGGATCAATTTTTCCCCACGATAGTGTATGCGAGTCGGTGAGGCGGTTTCACGAACACAGAGTGGAGTGAAATCAACGAGGGAAAGAATGAAGCCAAAGTGAGGAGGAATTTGCCACCTTCCCCGGTATGGTCACCAATCTGTTTGCACTCTTTTAAATTAGATGTGAGAAAAAAAGTGAGTGCTTACATGCCTAGTTGGGCTTTCTGCTAGTCATAATGACTATGATGTTAAAGGTTAGAAAGAAACAACTAAGCTAAATTAACCAAGAGTAACAAAACTAAAAGAAAACAGGCATAATAAAAAAAATAAAAAACAAATGAAAGAAAATGGACCAATATCACCAATATGTAAGCTTGATGCAGTTGATGAAATCCAAAGATACACAATGGAGAAGAGGACTTGGGTCCCTTCCATCTACAATGGAAGGCTCTTGAGACCCCTCAAGCTGATTTCTCTCCTTACAATGAAAGGTGAAAATGTGAATGAAAGAACTCAAAACTTGTCCCCTCTAGTGAGAGATGGAAAGCCATGAAATGATGTTGATTATGTCTATTGCCAAAACTCCAAACTTGTCCACTCTAGTGAGAGATGGAAAGCCTATGAAATGATGTTGATTATGTCTATTGCCAAAGAATGAGTCTAAAGCAATCTCAACAGCATAACAATACAAATAATTCCTTGAAGAAATGATGGTCATTCATGACTTTTTATAGCCAAGCTTTGAGCTATTGTGCAACCTCTTTTGAATGTGAAAAGGGGCTCTTTAGGGCACAACTAGGTCTTTGACCAGCCTTCCCCCGCAGATTGAGCTCGGATTTGATGTCAAATTGACTTGGGAGCCGATCCATTAGTGGTTGGGAGGCCGACCAGCTTCATAAATGCGTCGTTTGGCAGGCGCGCGGGTTTTGCACCCCACAGCCGCGCATATGCGCCCGATATACACAGATGTTGCGCGCGTGCGCGCGTTTTCCATGGGCGCGATTCGCTTTTTAATTTTTTAGCCAATTTTGTATAGTTTTGGCCCTTTTGCTGTGGTGTGGAACTAGTCCTTGTACCATGAATGACTGTTTTTCTGTGCTGACGATGTGGAGTTCTTGTCGCCCTGTGCGGACGAAATTTCAGTGATAACAGACGTCACAAATGTGAAGCCTCGCTTTCCTTACTCAAAGTATACCATCAAGCATGCAGTTGTTGATGAAGGTCCTACAACATGTGTGATATCCCTGATTTGTTGGAAATCTCTTGTCTCTCTGACTCTCTCTCAGTCTCTGACCATGTTGACTACTTTTGACGGTCGTTCCTTCCGCCCTCACGGTATTCTTCCTTCCTTTTTGGTCCATTTAGGTGGGAATATGGTAGAGTTGGATGTCGAGGTGGTTGATGCGCCCCTCGATTATAACTTGTTACTAAGATGCAATTGGAATTATGCTATGACTGTCATCGTATTGTTCATCTTCCACACTATTTTTTTTCCTCACGATGGCAATATCGTGATGGTCGATCAGTTCTCCTTTGCATATGCTAGCCCCAATGAATATGTTGGACTGTTGATCCCTTTGGTGGAAAATTCTCAGCCGACAACTGAGAATATCGGTGTCAGAATGTATTCATCCCTTATGGGTACCTTTGACTTCATGGCATCGATTCACCATGTTTACACCATGTCTAGTAGGCATGTTTCGTCAGAGAGGTCCATTCCTTTCCACACTTCCTATTTTAATGATCCTTGGACCCTACCTTCCTCGAATTCATCTTGTGAAGGTCAGTCGCATTATGGAATGGACATGCCACTATCGGTAGTGGAGATAATGTATCAAGTTGTTCTTGACTCTTCCACCGATCTCGATCCTATTGCCTTGCTGACGGACGAGGAGGATCCTATTCTTAAGCCTGTGTGGGCCAATTCATTATCTTTCTCACATGAATTCCTCGTTGAGACTTTACCCTCCGATGAAGCTATCATTGAGGCCATGAATGGTTCTGACAAACCTTGGGATGATATGCATCATCGCTCTTATTTTCTCTCAGAGCTTGCTAGAATCGAACAAGATGACTTTCAATCTACTTTGGGTGAGATATTTGATCACGTTGTAGTTCCACTTGATACGCACGTCATTTATGCTGAAGGAAATATGGAAAATATCTCTCCTACCATCATGATTGATATCTCTCGTACCCATGGAAAGATTGAAAATGTACACATTGATGCAGATTGTTTGCCAGAAGAAATCTTGATCTACATTGAACTTTTCAAGGAATTCAGAGATGTATTTGCTTGGTCATATGAAGAGATGCCAGGAATCGACCCTTGAAATTTCAAGCATGAGATTAAAACTTACCCAGATGCTAATCCTATTTGAAAATGTCTTAGAGCTGTTGATCCCTGGAAGGCCCCTACTATTAAGGAAGATGTAGAGAAACTGCTTAATGTTGGCTTTATCTACCCGGTTCCCTTGACTGAATGGGTATCCAATCCCGTTCCAGTGAATAATAATAAAGGAACCATCCGTGTATGCATGGAATTTCATGACCTGAACAAATCCTTTCCTAAAGACAACTTCCCGACACCTTTCATTGATCAGATTCTCGACGAGTGTGCGGGAAGCGAAGTTTTTTCTTTCAAGGATGAATTTTCAGGTTATAACCAAATTTAAATTAAACCTGAGGATCAACAAAAGATGAAATTTATTTTTCCTTGGGGTACTTTCACATACTAGAAGATTCCTTTTGGCCTTAAAAATGCTGGAGAAACCCTCCAATGTGCTATGACCTTTGCATTCCACGATCTTAGTTCTACGAAATCCAAGAAATCACTAGTCTTTGTAGAGTTAATATCCGACTTCCCACGATTGGAGGAGGATGTTATTCATGTCGATTCTTTTGCGGATGAACACATTTTCCTTCTCTCTTCATCTGATCCTTGGTATGGAGACATTTTTCTCTATCTTCAAACTTTGAAGTTCCCTCAACATCTCTCACGAGATGACCGACGACGTGTACGATACCAAGATAAGAATTACATTATCGTCGGTGACACTCTGTATGGTCAAGGAATAGAAAATATATCTCACAATTTTTTAACTCATGAAGAAGCCGAGTTAATTATAAACGATTGCCACAGTGGGGATTGTGGTGGTCATTTATTCGTGCTTGCAACAACCCAGAAAATTTTGCGAGGCGGTTATTTCTGGCCATCTATCTTTAAATATTGCATTGAAGCATTTAAGAAGTGTCACCCCTACCAGGTGTTCACTCAGAAAATGCGCTCGCATCAAGCCCCTCTACATCCAGTCATTACCGTTGATCCCTTCACCAAGTGGGGGGTGGACTTTGTGGATTGCAACCCAACTTTGGCTGGGGGGCATCGACAAATTATCGTGGCCATAGAATACTTTACTAAGTGGGTCAAGGCCATGCCTATAGTTAAATCCAACGGGAATAGTTCCACCTTCTTCATATTCAATCAAATTATCGCCAGGTTTGGTATCCCAAGTGAGAATGTCATTGATCATTGAAGTCACTTTCAGAATGAAATGATGGAAGAGCTAGCATCCAAGCTAGTGTTTAAGCATGGTCATTCTTCCCCTTAATACCCCCAGGAAAATGGACAGGTAGAGGCCGTCAACAAGTCTCTCAAGACTATTTTGCAGAAAACTATGAGCCAAAACAAATCTGATGGGCATATTATATTATATCCTGCACTCTGGGCATACCAAACCTCGATCAAGACTACCACCAGATTTTCTCCTTTCCAGTTAGTACACGGTGTGGAGTTGATCTTACCTATTGAATGTGAAATTCCTTCTCTTATATTGGCAGACATGCTCCTCCCTGACACTTCTAATCTCGAGCGATGCCTCATACACCTAGAGAGCCTTGACGAGCAGCATAGAGATGCCTCTATGGCTATCGAAGTGAATAAAAAATGTGTCAAGGTCCAATACGAGAAGTATGTTTGTCCTCGATTGTACGCTTAGGGTGACTTGGTCCTTTTATATGATCAAGCCAAAGAACCGTTGGGGGCAGACAAGTTCAAACCCATGTGGCACAATCCCTATATTGTGTGACGTGTCTTAGAAAAATGAGCCTATGAGTTAAAATATTATTAAGGGAACATGTTGGTCGAGCCCAAGAATGGTCTCTACTTGAAAATATATTATGCTTGAGCTCCAATCTTGGGCGTAACTCTTTGTATACTAATGTAATTTAGTGTATATATATTTTCCCTTTATTTTTTGTCTTTATCTTGCTTATTGAGTTTTCCCTTTGTTGGCAGATGTTGACGGAGTCTTCGATCTACTTAAGATTCACAGACGGAGCCAGTCGTCATACACGGAACTTGTCTTCCACCACTTGGGTGGTTTACTCACCTGAGGTTCTACTGGTGTCTTCAGGTGGTGTATGCCTAGGGCCATCCACAAATAATGTGGCCGGATATAGCGTTGTTATAGAACTTTTGCACAATGGCATTTCACATGGTATTCACTCTTTGGAGGTTTTCCTGGATTCCGAGTTAGTAGTATGCCAATTGAATGGCAGTTACTGTGTGCACGATCCTACATTACTCTGATGATTCCTATAGGTATGCCTCTCAGAGCGACAATTTGATTTTAATACTTATCATCACATACCTATGAGTTATAATTATGTATCTGATGCTTATGCTAATTTAGTTTTAGATTGAAATTTGTCACACAACTAAAGTAAATAAAATATTATCATCAATGTACACATTGTAATATGATTAAAGCCGAAGAACCATGTTTTATATATATTTAAAAATATATATGATGTTTATAGTGAAAAATTGGAGCCAACACCCTCAATACATATATATATATATATAGCCGATAATACAAAATCCATGACATCTACACCTATGGCACTGGATGTGTGTCATGATAACAAAATACGACATTTGTGAGATGTTGAAAGAGTTGCACCCAAGCTATAGGAACACCAACCACCTGCCGTTGCATGGCCTCCGACAGATCCTATACCTGAACCATCAGAATCCTATGTGTCAAATGAGACAAGTTTCCCTGCATGTTTTAAAGGATTCTCTCTACTTCTCCTCCCACCACCTCATATCCCCGGTGCCTCCAACGATGTCATGGAAGCATGTTCGGTCATCGTGGACCTACGTTTGCATCACACAAGTGTCTAGTTAGTACTTAAACATCATCCAAAATATTTTTTTTTACTATACAAAAATACAAAAAAATGAAATATTTAAAAATTTTGACATACATATGTCCCCGTAGGTGGTCCCTGGTGGCAATGGCATGTCAGGGTCCCCTCTAAAGTTGATCCTGACATAGGGGTAGTCATTCAGAGAAAAGACCTGTCATCTCCACCAGTAAAAGAAGTCCTCATTGTAGGGTGTAGGAAACCTACCTCCCCCCTACTGTCTCATTACCTCGATCCACCGTGCCATGGCTGGATCGTGAGGTCCTCGAGGAATGATCTCAACTCTAGGTCCCAAACCTAGAACCCACTTGAAGAAAAAAATACACAAAATGGATGCAAACTCGAAGTTCCTCTTGTCACCTTATTTGCATTCTGTCAACTGGCTCTTCATATTAGCTAGTAGTGAGGTGCACCAATCGTACACCATGGGTGTCAAGAACTCTACAGAATAGAACATGAGCGACCTCAATGCCTGGTGCAATGAATCTGACCCTGTGATCTGAGTCAAAATGAGGAAAACAATCTTGAGGCTTATATTGTTTATTGCTCGGATGGGGAGTTGACTCCCAACCTTCTTGGTCCCTGATATACATTGAGTGTCTATGTACTCTTCTATCTTCATACCACTCCCAGCTCTTTGGGATTTGAGGTTTACCACCTCACCCCGATGCGACAACCTATTCAAGAAATATATATCCTTGACTTCAATACTTAATGGTTTCCCATCAAGGTTGAAGCTCTCACTGTCTGGATCCCAGTAATCCACGAGCAACTGTAGCAACCTCACTTGGGCCCTCATCCCTTTGAGTGCCCAAAACTTGTACAACCCTCATATTTTCAAGGCCATTTGGGCCCCCACATCTCTTTCCACAACATCATCTACCTCCTCATGTTTCCTTTCCCTCCATTCTAGCACCATCCTGCCAGAGAAACATCAATTTTTGAGTTATCAACCATCAAAAACCTTGTTTACAGACATAAACGTGGCTTGTAGCATTCACAATTGCATATAGGACTGAGTATATGCAATATGTATTTTATACAGTCGTGTATAACCTCGCGTATACCTGACCCGATTAATGGTAGCCCGTGTACACCTAAATACCTAATTTGCGCCTTAAATAACTTAAAATTTGAAACCTAAATACAAAAGGTAATCCACTAGAAAGGAAGAGGAGGGGAAGAGGAATTACCTGGTCCAAATGGTCTCTAATGCTGTCACTCGACGTTCCCACAATCACCAGTTGAAGATCAGAGGTAATTTGGTCCACAATTCACTATTTGGGTAAAAAAGTCAAATGACATAGTAAAATTTGGTTTTTGTTACTATTTATAGTAGTTTTTACCCACTTTACATAATTTTGGATCGTATTTTCACCTAATGGACTATTACAGCAGTGGATTGAGTTGGTTTTCTGTAGTTTTATCCATGGATTCTTGTGGTTTTTAGCGTTATGTTGACCGTTCGTAACTACATACAGGTATTTTTGCTACCCAACATATAGGATAAGTATCCATTCCATCATGCACACTTGCATTGTCCTATAACTGTCACTCATAAGCCTTAGGTACGAACCCATTTTTTAATGACACATAACCCTCCATCTGCTACAAGACGTGTTGTTAGCAAATGGTAGAGACTTACCAAACATGGGTATCCTAGTTAGATCCTTTGCTTCATTTGGTGCCCATGCAGATATTTTTTTCCATAGGACAGAGAGTCCCTTATAGATGATACATGACTTTATGCTGAGCCTCATTTATCACTCATAAACATACTAACCTATTGCTAGAGGACTCCCACCCGAGTTTGATTTAAGGTCTTTTCCGACTCGTTTTCAAAAAGAGAAAATATTGCCGAGTGAACTTGTCTCTTTCACACTCGTAAATTGGATTTGAAAGGACGTCTATTTGGTACAAGTTTATCCATTTTTCACACCAAGTAGACTAATATTACTAAAAAGGAAATTTTTTGGCATTAAGTTGTGATTGCATCTCATGCCCTTTCTTGTAGTATTAAGCCTATAGCCAGTTCTCTCTTTGCGTTATAAACTGTTTGCCTCAACAATTTTTCATCCTCAACCAAGAAGAGCCTCATTTATATCCTTTGCAACTTGACACCCTAAACTGTTTACCCAGGAGGGAACATTCCTTGCATTGAGCATAGGTATGTTCCACTACTGGAACTAGTTTTTCTTACTTGAGACACTCATTTCCTCCTCTATATCATAACATTCATTTGACTATGAAAAATCAAAAAGATATGGGCGGGAAGGGAGTATTATCTTATATTGGCAGCGGTCATGTCGCCTTTGAAAAGAGCACAAATTTATTGAGTCCACTTATCATCATAATTTTGGGTTTAACATGGCCTTTGGAAGCTGAGCTCGTTACAGAGAATTTTCTGCCCCGACTGGTTACTCTTCCAATCCCTATGGATAATTTGATTGACACCTCCTGCATCTCATGGTTTCATCATTGAATCTATGTTGTCAGAGTCTTCCATATGTCTCATGCTCTTTTTGAAAGGATGTCTATCAATCTGTGTCGGCCATTCCTCAGAACTCTTGACTTTGCATGTTGGCCATACCCTTAGTTTGTCTCAGAATCACATGAAGTTGTAGTCCTATTCTGCACCCTGGTCCTACTTTCCTCATTGGTAGGTAACCTTGAACCCAACAATCGACATTTCATCATTTGTTGTTGACTGGGTGGTTTCCCTTGTGTTCGTTGAAAAGACATCTATTCACACATTGGGATTCATGTAGTGTCTTGGATGCCATTATCCTTATTGGTGGTTTCCTCTCCTTTGTCAAAAATTTTCCTCATTGGCTGCTATTCAGAGGGTCTTTTTCATGTACTGCTTGGAGTTGGCACACGCGAAAGATGCACAGGGTCATTGGTTCATGAACATGTTCTTCATCCAATTCCCTCCAAATCATCAAGATCCTGTTTTGTACCTCATGATGAATGATGAGAGATTCCTTAATGCTCTCCTTTCAGTGGGTCTCGTTCTGTCGACTTCAACTCATCTATTCTGGAAATGAGACCTAAATTCCTATGAGTACCTAGAGGCTTGTAGTCATTAGTGGCAGGTTCCATCACCATCAATAGTTGGGAATACATCAATGTATCTTCATCGATGGATTGTTCAAGTGTTCGACCCCGACTCCTTTATTAACATTTGTAAGAATGTACTCGGTGCCTTGATACCTACTTTCATCATTGGTAGGTTATATCACGTTTGTTAACACTATACCTCAATGACCGGTAATCAAATAAAGTCTCATTGTGTTCGACCTAAACTCCTTTATTCACACGATGTAGACTTGCACCTTTGGCGGATTGTGTAGAAGACTTGAAGACATCAGTATGTAGCCATAGCTTTCCTGAGCTATTTCTTCCGTTTCATTGGACCAGTTTTTGTGTGACTTCAGTGATCATGGGAGATCATATTGTACTCTATTGTATAAGTATATCTTCATATTGATTTCGAGACTGGTTTTACTGGGCCTTGTTCGTGACTATGACAACCTTTGGCATCTAACCGCATTTGTATTTTCCTATTCATGGCCATGGACATTGTTTTAGTATATTTTCACATGGATACACAGTGTAATTCATATTGGTAGCCATGTATGAAAATTCAGTATAGATTGTATTGAGAAACTAGTTCTTCCAGCTAGGTCCCCAATAATCCACTTCTGTTTTTTATATAATTTATTTTGGCCATCGCAGATACTCCTTTGACCCCATACATTAGGGGGCATTTGTTATAGCAATATTTGCCTCACCCCATGCAATATTGCACAGAAGGACTTTTTTCCATTTCCCTATGTAGACTTGTAATCCCTTTTTGCAAATCCCAAAGCTAAAAATACAATTTTTCCACATATACGCACCTTGCCTACTATACAACATGCGTATACGCAGGATGTACCACTACAAACCATGTACATCGGGAAATGTGCCCAAAATTGAAAAATGGTGTCGGGTTTCCATGTCACATCATGAGATCAATGATCCTTGGCCTTCCGTATACTGGAAATGTTTCGACTCATCCATTCAGTTCCACTTGAAGGCTATAAATGGGCCAATTCCGAGCTATGGAAAAGAGGAGAAAGAATTCAACTTTGAGAGAAAAGTTACTCTGGAGGAATTATTCACTTCATATTGAGTCTGCATCCCTTTATCCTTTAAGTCTGAACACAATGTTCAACCCCCAAGATCTTCCTTTATTGAGTGAGAACTCCATTGTCTCTCTTACATGAGCTTTCCTTTGGTGGAGGATTGAAGTGGTGGAGGCCCAGCTGGAAGGAACTTAGTTTCTCGGTTCCGAACTATGCTGACATAGAAGTTTGTAACTTATTCACTTCTGCTGATTATATCTTAATATAAATACTCTTTTCTCGTCCAATTGATATCTTGCAAATATTTGAATTATTATTCCATGGGAGTATTTGTTATGAATTTTGATGGATTATGCTATTGAATGTGCTAACATTATATACTATCACCATATGATTGCATTGCTTGGTTGTTGAGGACTAGTTGCAGGTATATTGATTTGGGTCAAGTGCTCAATGATGGACTTCATCAAACTCCTGGATGAGGTAGGCCTTTTATATTGTCTTGCTAGCATATTTTTTTATATAGAATACTTGAGAATAGAGTTGATTTCTGCAGTCATTTCTATTTCTTGTGGTTTACCCCTATCCATAGAGATATTTTCCTCGTAACATCTTTGTGATCTTCCTTATGAAACTTTTTGTCTTCTTCCTTCTCAGGAGATCCCCTGACTCTCTCTGCATAGTTTCTTGGTTTTGTTTCTTGATTTGTTGTTTTGGAGCTTGAGCCCTTTTCTGTCTAGTTGTATCCTAGTCTAGACCTGTCATGATGTGGTCTTTGACTGCTAATAATATCATCCGAGACTCTATATCTATTCTGCATGTTTTTATTTTGAATATATTTTCTCAATGTGACAATCTCTACTTCCAAACTTCCAATGATCCTATCTCTTTCTTCTAACTGTTCTTTGAGTGCTTCTTCAATTCTCTTATATTCTTCTCTTTATAACTTCTATGGAACTCAACAATTCTTCTCTGTAATCAAATTCTGCCTCTTCATATTCTTATTCAGAGCCTTCTTCATTGGTGTTTGCACTCTTTTCGTCACTGTGTGGGAAAAAAGTGAGTGCTTACATGCCTACTTGGGCTCTGCTAGGCATGACAGCTGTGATGTAAAAGGTTAGAAAGACAACAACAAAGCTATTAACAAGAATTAAACAAAAACTAAATGAAACTATGAGCATGGAAATAAAAATAAAAATAACAAAAACAAATGACAATGGACCAATATCACCAATGTATAAGTTGGTCTGATAGATGAAATCCAAAGATACACAAAGGAGAAAGAGGACTTGGGTCCCTTCCCTCTCCAATGGAAGGCTCTTGAGGCCCTCAACTGATTTGCTCTCCTTACAAAGAAATATGAAATGTGGGTGAAAGAACTCCAAGCTTATTCACTCAAGAGAGGGGTGAATAGCTTATGAAATGCAGCTTACAATGTGTATTGCCAAATAAGGAGTCTCTAGCAATCTCAGCAGCATAACAGTATGAAGAATTCCTTGAGAAAATGGTCGTCATTCATGGATTTTTATAGCCAAGCATTGGGTTATTATGCAACCTCTTTTGAATGTGAAAAGGGGCTCTTTAGGGCACAATTAGGTCTTTGACCAGCCTCCCCACGTAGATTGAGCTCGGATTTGATGTCAAATCGAGCAGAACCGATCCATTGAGTGGTTGGGAGGTGACCCGACTCCTCATCTGTTGTTAGGCGGTAGCGGGTTTTACACCTGACTGTAGCATATGCGGCTCAGTCTGAGGCTCTATGCACCTTCGCATGGAGGTTACTTGCGGTAGCTTTGTAAGTTTTTTGGCCATTTTGTATAGTTTGACCCTTTTACTGTGCTGTGGAATCCATTAGTGGTTGGGAGGCCGACCAGCTTCATAAATGCGCTGTTTGGCAGGCGCGCGGGTTTTGCACCCCACAGCCGCGCATATGCGCTCCAGATACGAAGATATTATGCACGCGCACGCACACGCCCAGAGGGTGCACGACGCATTTTAAGTTTTTGGCCATTTTGTATAGTTTTGACCCTTTTGTTGTGCTGTGGGATTAATCCTTGTGCCATGAATGACTGTTTTTCTATGTTGATGATGCGGAGTTCTTGTCGCCCTGTGCGGACGAAATTTCAGTGATAACAATTGGATTCTTCTACTACCATGAATAATACCCTTTTTGTACCACTATCGTTGACATCATTTTCATCTGATGAGGAATTGTCTTCTTTGGTGTAAAGGATTTTCTTGAAAAAAATATTTTTGTTTCTTTTTCCTTTTTGTATTTTTTCTTTTTGGGGTCATCTTCTTCATTTATTTTATTTTTCTTATGGGGACATTTATTAACAAAATGACCAATACCATCACAATTGAAACCAATCAAGGGAATCTTACCTTTATATTTTTCGGTTCCCTTTTTCAGCCTTCTGACGAAGTTAGCTACTTCTTCATCGTCTTTTGAGCCATCACTGCTGCTACTATTTGAATTTGCTTTTTTCTTGCTATTTTTCTTTGTCTTGTTAGATTCCTTGAATTTTTCTTCCTTTGTAACCTGCTTGTCTTGCTCTATCCTCATCTCATAATCTATGAGTGTCCCATGCCACTCATCTATGGTCTTTGTATCTAGGTCCACTCTCTCTTCTAGTGTTGAAATATTTGAATCAAATCTCATTGGTAGGGACCTCAATACCTTTTCGACAACAACCAATTCCTTAATCTTGTATCCCAAACCTTTGATATTGTTTACTACTTCATCAACTCATAGAAATTAGGCGACTATGTCATCATATTCATTCATCTTCAATTGTTTGAACTTTTCTCTGAACATTTGGAGTCTAGATTCCTTGAATTTATCATCTCCTTCGTATATATTCTTCTGTTTGTCCAAAATTTATTTTGTGGAATCACAGTGCATAACCTTGGTGTATATTGATTTATTTAGACCATTCAAGAGTGCACTTGTGGCTCTTGAATTATTATCTTCAAGTTTCTTTCCATGTTTATATGTTGGAGGAGTGATTGGTGCTTTGTATCCATCTACTACTAATCTCCAAACATGAAATCCTAGTGCTTGTATGTGTGTCTTCATTTTAATGCTCTAGAAGGAATAATATTCCCCATCAAACTATGGTATCATAATCTTAGAGTAATCCATGATCTCCTTCCAGTGGTTAAACTACCTTTTGAAGGAACCGCTCTGATACCAATTGTTGGATTACTAAGAGCGGGGGGGGGTGAATCAACAATAATGATTTTTAATCCTTTTTAACCACAATATATATATATATATATAAGTGTTGTTAAATTTATGATCATTTTACCAATATTATTTAGTAAGTGCAGAATAAATAAACCATGAACAATGAGCAATCATACACATACACAGTACACCAATATTTTTACATGGAGAGCCAATGTGGGACAAAACTACATAATGATTTTTCTTATATGTATTTAAGAAGTACATTCATTGGAAGCACCAACTTCCTTTTTTCTCTAGCTCCAACTGAAAGGAGGCTCTAACCCCCTAGATTCTTGGGCTACAACTCGAGGGAAGCTCTAACTCCCAAATTCTCTAGCTCCAACCAGAAGGAGGCTACAACCCCCTATGTTCTCTGGCTACAACCAGAAGGTCGCTACAACAACCTATCCTTTCCTTGTCCAACTGCCTTGAAATATAAATGCCAAATGTAGACAGCCTATCATTGTCATTGAATCAACTATGTCACTGTCACAACTATCACTTAGAACTTGTCACAACATGTACCATTCTTTTTCAAATATTTTCTATAGATCTGCAACCTCTCTGTGCTACAACACGCAGATATCCATGACTCTCTTTACTGCAACTCACAGATTTTCGTGGCTCTCTTTTATGAAACTCACTGACTACTCCAAAACCTTCCCTAGTTTCATTGTCATTGTCTTTGTTTTTGTCAAATTGTTACCGTAAACCCTGATACTAAGAACCTGTCACAATAATATATCAACCAACCATATTTGATGTCATAAAAATCATATCATTGACTGAAGTATGTCTAGCACAAACCATGTACTAGGATCACAAGTATGTCTCACTGATCATGTGTCATATAGGAAACCCTCACATTAACCATACATCAAACCCTCACTATTATGAAATCACAACCTATACTGATAACAGTATGTCTCGACCATAAACCATCAACCATACTCCAAATAACACAAGATATGTCTTAAAAAGATTCCCAATGAAGTGTCCCAACAACAAACAACCAATACAGTAGCAATGTATCTCTATAGATCTGTCTTATACAAAATATATCATACAACCAACAATCCCTCAAGGGAAAAATCTCAATCTCCCATGACCATGTGTCAAGCATTCACCAAATACTTACTTTAGACAAGCATATAACATACCTTTTGTTACTGTAGATATCTCTGCTATATCTTCTCACTGTTATATCTTCCTATATCCTCTTCTTAGCTCTGCAACTTGTCACTGATGATGGATTTGATCTTCCGTTTCTTCAGCTTTGCCAGCAGATCCATGCCCCATATTTAGTAAACTTGTGGACATCCACGCTTTGTCCCACTGTGTCCTGCAGATGTCTGCGCTTTGTCCCACTGTGGCCTACGGATTTCCTCGCTTTGTCCCATTGTGACATGTGAATGTTTGTGTCCTTATAGTTCTGAAACCCATGGATATCTTCAGTAAAACCATGATTTAGTAACCAAAGTCTCGACCCTTCAACTCCTATATCTTCTCTCTTCACTTTATGTCGCTGCTTCAGAGTCATTTCTTTAGATTTGTCAATAATACCTACCCATAACATTTCACAAAAGAGATATTCAATGTGCTCAATAGGTGCTAATGGGACACCCTTTCTCTCTTATTTATACTCTCCAAGTAGCTTCCTTTAGGGTTCTTTACCCAACTTCCCTCTTTTAGGGCTAACTCACTTTCAACTACTTTACCCACTTGCAACCACCTTATCCATAACTATTAAACCACCACTTCTTCTTGCAACTAATTTTTTTTAATTATTTTCTTATTTCAACAACCTTACCAATGATTATCCCCTAGTTACAATAATTTTTAAAAGTAAAAATCTTCTAGGAGCTTCTAGAATAATTAACTTATTTAACCTTCTAGGGGATTCTATATAACTCATGAGGGTTCTCCAACTTCACTAAGCCATATCTCCTCAACCGTGAGGAACTAGGTGACGCACCACATATCACTGGAAATGACACGACATGTACTTTCCATAGATGATAGTTTTACCTACAAATTCACTGATCTTCATGTCTTTATTGCTCCTACAAACTCGGTTTCCTTAACTACATCTCCAGGGCTTTCGTAATTTTCTACCAGACTTGCTTCAAGGGTTGACATCAATGAACAACAACCCAATTAATCAACATTGGTAAGTTGAATGAGATTGTGGGTAATGCAGGTCAAAGGTGGGTGGGGTGTCCAATGGTAGCGCAAAGTGCGTATGGGGGTTGGATGCATGGTGGGGAAGGGAGAGTGGGATATTTTGTTTTCCTAGTTCCATGTTGGTTTTTGGTGATGCCCCCTTTGCGAGTATTTGGGTTTCCTGTAGTGGTAATATTGTCTCTGACTATGTGGCTAGTTGGGTGAGTGGGTGGTTGAGCCACTAGTTGTGGATATGAAGCTACGAGTTGAGGTGGGAGAGATAAACCTTTGTAACACCATGTTTTCTCCCAAGGCTATAATTATGCACAAACCTTATATGTTAATAATATGAGGCATGTAATTGTGTTTTGATTTAATATAAACGACAAACTGCTGACTGGGAGGGAACATCCTTGATAATTATTGGCCATGATACACCAAATGAAATTGATGAAGTAGATGACTAATGGGATGGTTGAGTGAAGGGAAGACTATATGCATCAGTGAAGAAAATAGGAAGCTTGCAAAACAAGCTTATCTATCCTTACAAACATGATGATTTCACCACTAGCACATCGGACTGATGGAAGAGACCATGTGAACATTAAAGAGAAGGTCATAAAGGTGGTTGGGTATTAACAAATTATGCAATTGTCCCATGCATAGAAAGAATGAATAGACAGGTCAAAGACTAAGGAATTTTAGAAAGGCCACGACTTTCGATCTAAGAATCAGTTTTGAATGAAACAAACATCATTGGAAGGCTCTTGATGAGTATGAGGCAATGAATCTCCATGGAGGGGATTGAGATGACTAAGAAAATAAATAATTACAATACCCCATTCCTTGAATATGACACTTAGGGGGTCGGGTTTGTTACAGAGTGATATCAGAGTATATTTCAAACCCTAGGCTTAAATGGGTCACTAAAACCATGAAAGGTTGTTTAATAAAAAAAAGGGGGGGGGGATTTATATTGTCAGAAATGCCTGAGTCAGAATATCGACATGAAATGATAATGATGATTTTTGTTTCAACATGTAGGACAAATTGAAAATACTCATAGAAGTGAATGGTGCAGCACAATATGGATGACCTCACGCACCTTAGAGATGAAGAATATGATGGCATAAGGGATAGGGAATCCCCTCCAGATTTGATGGCCATAGTGAGAAGTCTGAAGGTGAATAATGAGAGGCTTGTGAGGGCCCATACTGAATAGGAATATTTGAATGCATTTGTACTGTAGAGTCTGTCTAAAATTCAAAAGAATCTGCAACAAGGTCCTAACATTGTTGAGCTACAACAGTCGGAGAGGTTGAAAACCCCTTCGGATGCCCAAAAGCATGAAGTGGTTCACAACGATACGGGAAGGAGTTATTCCAAAAGAAATCATCAAGGCACTAAGAAAGGTGGATCAAGTGGAGGAAATTCCATGGATTCCTATGATCAGGAGACTAATATAGAAGGACAGTTCAATAGTGGCATGAAATCTAGTATTTCTAAGAAGATAAAGAGGAAGAAATATCAGAGTTTTATGACTGAAGAATTCAAGAAGGATATTAAATGAAAAATAATCAGAACATCAATCACATTTAACAGAAGATATACGTGGTTCGCCCTCTCTCTAGGGCTACGTCCACAGAACTGTTCTTTATAATATATTATATGAAAGCATACAGTTCTATCTATGCACTCATCTGCAGATCTCTCTTCTTATCTCTCTCTCTCTCTCCCCTCCATGCGCACCCAACTGTAGGGTTGATATTCACACCCAGTTGAAGATCTTATAATATGAGAATTCTCTCACACCCAACACTTCTCTTTCTCTCTCAATACAACAATAACATCGAACCAAAAATCAACCATGAACCAACAATAACAACAAGTACTAATTAATGACCAACCCCACCCCTCTCATCTAGGTCTTTATTTATACATTACATTAACTCTTGGACAACCTTAGGCTGAAACCTAGGTTTCAAAACCCTAGATGCTAAAACCCTAGGTGTCTAAAACCCTACGTCAACTTGACCCATATTTTCAAAGCTTCGCCAACCTGTCTTTCCCTGTTTTCCTGCGAGGTGCTCCAAAGCACTCGTTGGTCTCTTTATCCGCTCTCTGAGTTGTCCATGATCCATCTTCCTTTATGATCTGTCTTCCTCGTTCCTCTCATCCAACGACTCGCTTCTCCGTACTTCCTGCCTTCTTTTCTACTTCTTTGACCGACTTCAACCCAATCTCAGTGAATGTGCCTTCCACGAAGTTCATAAATTTTCCTTCCTTCTTCCTTGTTCTTCGCTTTCTTCCTTATTCCATACCCAAAGGCCAATAGGCCCCGAACGCTCACCTATGAATCGTCCCGAGTCACTGTGGGACTGAACTTCTCTATTTTACTCTGACTTTCTTTCTATTATGTCCCTCCCTGTCATGTGCAGACTGTCTTTTCTGTGTCTGGTACCCAGCTTCAACTGCATCTAGTACCTAGACCCTTTTTCTTATTATTTTACTAAGAGTTGTGAGGCAATTGGTTGTCATAGTACAATTTCAATTGGCTCCCTTTCACTAAACCTTCCTTCCATTCCCCATTTAGTGTCTTCAATTGCACAACTCCTCCTTCTGTAACATAGGCAACCTCAAATGGTCCAAGCCAATGTGTTCTTAACTTCCCTGGTGCTTCAGAAACTTACTGTCATATACCAATACCAAATCTCCTTGCTTTAATGTCTTCTTCTTGATATGCATGTCATGGTATGCCTTCTCTTGTTCCTTCTGTACCTACTGATGAAATCCTGCAATAAATTTGTCTTCTTCAAGTTCGACCAACTGCGCAAGCCTCTCTTAAACAATGGCAATTTCATCCATATCTATAAATGTTGTGATCCTTAAGCTAGGAACCAAATATTCCATGGGAACAAATACTTCTAGACCATACACTAATTTAAATGGAGTTTGCATTGTCAGTTTCTTGCAAGTAGTTATGTATGCCCATAATACTACTGGTACCCTCAAATCCTAGTCATCCCTATTCACACTGTAAATTTTTGTCAGCGTTGTCTCCAAGATTTTATTGAAAGCTTCGACCATCCCATTCTCCTGTGGATGGTAAGGTGTGCTCTTCTGATGGGGTACTTCAAATTCCTGTGTTAACGCTTCAATGGTTTTATTAATAAAATATGTACCATGATCGCTCATAAGGATCTTTGGGCATCCAAACTAGGTTATGATATCATCAAATATAAATCGCATAGCTATAATTTCACTACAGTCCTTAACAACTCGTGCTTTTTCCCATCTGTTCAAGTACTATGTTGCAGTGATGATGTAGCGGGCTCTTGTGCGCTTCCCTGGTGGGTTGATAGGTCCCATGAAATCAATGGCCCATTTCTCAAATGATTGTAAGGTTAGATGAGGTGTTAAAGGCATCTCATCTCTTTTGGAAGGTTTCCCAACTCTCTGTCATACATCACAGGCCTTATAGTATTCCTTAGCATCCTTATGTAAAGTAGGCCACTAGAGGCCAGCTCTAAGAATCTTCTACGTTGTTGCTTTCCCTATGTAGTGTCCTCTTGTGATGACCTCATGTGCTTCTATGTGGATCAATGGTCTCTTTGTATCCATAGCACATCTCCTCAAGATCTCATCAGGCCCCATCCTGTATAAATGTCCAACTATGAGTGAAAAGTCTACAGTGCAGACTACTAGTTGTTTCTTCTGGATGATTGTGTAATCACTCAGTGCCATTCCTATAGACAGGAACTGTACTATCTATGAGAAGTTATCATCAACTCTTCTAATGGCTAGCATCTATGCATCCAGTAGTGTATCATCCAAGCTAGTTGGTTCTTCTCCATTCTCTAACCTAGACAAGTTTTCAGGCCCCTTATTCATACTCCATGGCTTGACCACAATTTCAAAATCATATTCTTGAAATAAAAACAACCATTTGTAGATTCTCCCCCCCAAAATTGGATTTTTGACTAAGTACTTCAATTCAGAGTGATCAGTGAACATATTGAAATGTCCTCCCAACAAGTAGTGTCGGAATTTCTACAGTGTATACACCATAGCTAGTCCTTCTCTCTCAGTGGTGGTGTAATTTATTTCAGCTGTAGAGAGTTTCTTGCTAGCAAAGGATAATGGGTGATCGATATCTCTTGCTCCTGGTTGTGCTAACAATAATCCCAATGCAATAGGTGAGTTATTGATATTCACATGTAATTCCTTGCTCCAATCAGGGAAAACCAATATGGGTGCAGTAACCATTTTTTGTTTCAGTGTGTTGAAGCTCTACTGGCATTCTTTTGTCCATTGAAAATGAAATCTTTCTTTAACAGCTTCTCCATGGGTGTTTTTATCTATCCATACCCTTTGATGAACTTCCTATAGTATCCTGCATGTCCCAGCGTAGTGCACAACTATATCACTGAAGTAGGGGGAGGTAGAGAAACAATAATGACAATCTTGGAGGGATCTACCATCAACCCCTTCGTGCATACAATATTTCCTAGAAAAACTCCAAAAGGTGATAAAAAGATGCACTTCTTCAAATTCAGGGAAATCTGGCATTGCCTACACTTATCCAACATTAGTCTTAAACATTCAATGTGATATTTTAATAAGATAAAAACAGTCCAATCATCAAAATATGCTTCTAAAAATTCATGTAAAAACTCCTTGAATGCTTCGACCACCACCCTGGAAAATATGGCTAGTGCATTATTCAGTTCGAAGGGCATCACTGTGTACTGGTAAGATCCCCATTCTATTACAAATGTGGTCTTATCTAGATCTTCCTTGGAAATCCTGATCTGATGGTATCCTAAAAATCCATCTATGAAGGAGTAGACCATCTATCCTCCCACATTGTCTAACATTTTGTCAGTAAATGGTGTAGGGAATGGGTCATGCAAACATGCATCGTTCAGCTTCCTGAGATCTACACATATCTTGATCTCTCCAGTATTCTTATCTTGTACCACCATAGGGATAATCCATTCTGACTTTTCAACATGTCCTATGATTCCTACTTCCAACACTCTATCGAGATCAATATTGACTTTCTCTTTATACTTGGGGTTCAATCTGTAGGGTCTCTGCTTGACTGGCCTTGCATCTGGTTTCAAGGGGATCTTCATCTCTCCCATGGGCCCTTTAATACCCTTCATATCAATGAACTTGGTTGGAAACAAGTCCTGATATTCATGTAGTAATTCTGTGATCTTGTCAATAGTGGCCTCATCCCAGTAATCTCCAACATTTTCCAGTTTAAGTGTTTCCTCCGTTCCTATATTTACTTTCTTGATTTTAATGGGCTTCCCAATGAAAGGTAGTTCGACCCCAGGTCTCTCTATGTCTTTCTATCCCTCAGTTTCTGTGATGTTCATGTTCCTAGGATCGTCTTCTTCATCAGCATTTATGTTGTAACAACCCTGCAATTTTTGGAAAGGTGCAGTCAATTCTTCTTCTCCTTTCTCTACAGGGAGGTTAGGTACCTCCTCAAAAAATTTATTACTTATAAATTGTAATGCTTGATCGACTGTAGGCTGCTTAATTTCAAACAAAAATGTAGTGATAAAGTTCTAAGTCATAACGTGCCAATCTGAAGTGGTGAGGCGTAGTTCGACTTGTAGATACCAGTTGATAGGAGTTGTAGCCAATGTGTTAATGAACTTTTGCACCCACTATTCCTGAGGAATACAGCTCCATGCTTCCTCGCATCTTCGCACATGGTCTTTCAGACAGCTTTGACCTATATATTGAACTTCACACCCTTCGATGTTGTCTGAGAATCACGCTTTCGTCAAAGTACGACATTGCACCCATTCCGCAATGTTCTGCTTATGTGTCCCCCACCATCTTGCTGGATTATCTTTAAATGCTTCATCTAGTGCCATCAACCTCTATTGTGCTGGTACAATTTCCTCAAATTCAAGAAAAAACATTTCTAAGTGATTCAGACCATCAAATGTGGGTAGGTTACTTACTTCTGTGTCGATCCAATGAACTTCCCTGGTCAATCTGGCACATCTTCACGCAAAAAATTCATACATCTTATTCTTCCAGTTCTCCAGTGCTTCTTCTGAGTCTAATGGGCATGCACTCTCACTTGGCCAGCTCAATTTCCCATCTTCTGTAGGCTTGATGTAATCATGTTGTCTTGCTATCAATTTGTAAATATTCTCTAATTCATATGCATGGTCTTCTTCTATGATTGGCTCTGTGTACCTGCAACCTTCTTCAAGATCCATAGGTGCAATGACCCTAAGGCCATTTCCATCGAATGTCATTCTTCACTTCTTTAGGTAAACAACAGTCGATTTGTTAAAGGCCCAATCGACACCTAACAATGTAGGATAAGGGTAGCTCTCATCCACAATCTCAATGACTTCAAAGTCTACAAATGTTCTTACCCCGTCGATGTCCACAGGTACATGCTCCAGTATTCCAAAAGGACTCACCGCCCATTGATTAGCCATTCTGAGTCTGATAGGGGAGTAAATCAGCTTCAGTTTCCCCATTAGTGCCCAGGTCTTCTTCATCATGACATTGACTTCTGATCCCAATTCAAGGACCACATAATATATATCATAGTCTCCAACTTGAACATTTAGGTGTAGCTCCTTGTTTGTCCTTCGCTTCCTTAACACTTGGTTCATAACCCTATTCAGCATAGGGTCCACTCTTCCTATATCATACTGACTTCTGAGGTGTTGTAGTTCTTGTACATCCTTCCCATCTTTAATTACATCAATAAGTGTATATAATAATCCTACAATCTTACTTACCTCTTTTCCCTCTCCAGGTGAAGCAGACTGATCAAATTCCAGAGGCATTCCACATTCTTTCACTTTTGTTTGTGCCTTCGATGAAGAGCCCCATGCTCCTCCAATTTCTCTTCGAGCCTCCTCAAAATTATTCTTCTCCTTCCTCGGATCGAATGACTATGTCTTCTCTACAGCTCTTCTGACCCTTGCTCCATCTGTATTATTCTCTGGAGTCACTCTGTCTTCTCCTGTAGCATCACCTCCTCTTGTGATAATAGTGACTCTGGGGTCCTCTCTGCGAGGTTCAAATTATATTAGTTTCACTTGTGGGTTCCCACCTCGTATTTCCTTAAGCTTAGACAACAATGTTGGACATTCCTCAATAACATGCTTGAATGAGTTGCAGTAACTGCAAGTGGTACAAGGGTTCTAACAATCCCTTTCCAAGTGTCTTAGTTGCATGCATTTGTAACAGATGATCTATCCTTGACCTCGATCCATACCTCCTCCTCTTCCTCTTCCTCGGAATCCACTGCGAGGGTTGAAGTTTCCTCTTCCTGGGGAATTATACTGCATAGTGTTTCCTTATTGTTGTACTTCGACTTGAATTTTGTATATATCCCTTGACCTTTCTTGCATGAGGTCATAAGCTCTACTATCCCTATCAACATTCCCCATTCACTTACAGAATGTGCAATACAGATTTGTGGGTGTCTGGACATATTTTTTCAAATAGTAACATTCACCAGGGTGACGTCGATTTCTACATACCTCGCACCAGGGTAGGGTAACTTGTTTCAAAGGGCTCAGAGCTCCTGAAGCCAAGTACTCATGAAATAGGGGACAATTCTCCTTATCATGACCCTCTGACTTGCATCTAATACACCAAATGTCTTCTCTTTTATCTTTTCCTTTTTACTTCTTCATATCTTCGACCTGCAATGATAAGCTAGTTAGTTGAATCAAGATTTGACTCATACCTGAGCTAGATTCTCCCATTGGGGCTGATTCTAACTTCATGGTGATCTCCAATGCCTCGGCATGTGAAGTAATCTTTTGTTGCATCGGAGGAAATATGATGTGTGTCAGGAGGGAAACAATGAACCATTATTTGTTCTATTCATCTGGGATATGAAAACTCAAATGGCCTGTCAAGGTCTTAAACCTCTGATCAAACTGCCAATCAGGTTCAACTAATCTCTACCTGATTTCCTTAACCTCTGTGATGCATTGTGACTCTGACTTAGGTTTCTTGAATTCAAAAATCAATGCAGTCTTGATTTCATTTAGCAGTTTAGGCTGTACAACTCCTTTAAAAAACTACATGTACCAGCTCAGTGCGCGGTCTCTCAGGGTAGTACTAAACTGAGCTCTCTTGACATTTTCATTGGTGATATTCTTAATTCTCCATACATCTTCACATAGAAACCAATGCTAATCAATATCTTCAGATCCATCTCCTCTAAAGATGGGTAGCCTCATCTCGTCTGCCATAGATCTTCCTAGACTTCCTAACTGAATAGGTACTGAAAGGCTTGTACCAGTGCTCTAAGTGCTCTGATAACTTAGATTACTCTAGTTACTTACTTCTACTAAAACAACAGGAGGAGTGGTAGTACTTACTTCGACAGTAGGTGAAGTCCCTGAAGTCTCTAATTCTCCTCGGCGAGGTTCTTCAGTCTTTCCTTCCTCTGCCCTAGTGGACTTTGAATACTCCTAGTTCAATAACTCTTCTTCTTCTCCACTGTATAGCCCTTTGTCATGTACCAGTGGTTCATGATCCTCCTCAAATAGGCTCACAAGAGGAACTTCTCTGAACGATCTCCCACTACGCGTATGTCCAACCTCTGTGTCACTGTCGTTGTCCAAATTATTGAACATTAGCTTTTTGATCTGATCGACTATTGTATATTCAAGATGTTCTTCTCATGCAATAACATCTTTATCTTCAACTTTAAAAAGTGTAAAAATTTTCCTCGAGGTCCCTTAAAGAAATATCTCTCTGCTTGGTTTTATGACTCTACTCTGTCAACAACAAACTCAATAATATACCCTCCAATCGCGCTATCAAACCAGTGATCTAATGCTCTTGACACGACATTTTCAACTCTCTTGACCTTATTGACCAACATCGTCATCCAAACCACAGGTGATCTGAGTCTGATCTCAAACTGTGTATCTGCTAATCTGGCTAGCCACTTGTATAGCTCTTAATGAATTCCTCCAAAGAAGATCTCATGTATATCAGTAAATATATATCTTTCCAACCAATCCTCTGTACTAATATTAGGGTTTCTATTCTATTCTTAGATGAAGTATCTCTCTTGTTCTTCTATCCACTTATGAATCTATATCTTTTATCGAAACCACCTTGACATTCCCTCAAGAAGATCATGGTCTTGACAAGGGAACCATTTTTTGGCACAGGGGCAGACCCAGGGCTCAATTCTAACAACACACCAACAAGCCCTAACTACTGGCCCTTTCGAAAACACCTGCGAAGCAGATGCAATCTCACCCAAAGTAGCAATAGGGGGTTGCAGAACATAAGTGTCTACAACTAGAAGGAATGTAAGGTGGATTCAGACCCAATAACATACAACAACTAGACCTATATCTTCTCTATCACTCTTAAACTCACTTCACAAGTTATATCTCAGATCTAATTCAGTAATCAAAATAATAGGATATCAAATGAAAAATAATCACAACATCAATCACACGTAACACAAGATATATGTTGTTCACCCTCTCTCTAGGGCTATATCCACATAACCGTGCTTTATAATATATTAGATGAAAGCATACAATTCTATCTGGGCACCTAACTGCAGATCTCTCTTCTTC
>SNQJ01S0029016.1:18861-32153 GCA_010110895.2 Picea sitchensis | reverse complement strand
CACATTTAATATGATACAGTAATATGATTCTTTCCTATAAAGCTTGTTTTGTTTTATTGTATGATTCCTTGATCACATACATAGGTTTATATTAAGTTTATGCTATTACTATCACTTTGGTTGGTTGTGTTCTTTTGCAGGTTCATCATTGTATGAGCATTGGAATGGAGCTAGGATGGTGATGGCGAGAGGAAGCGATGTTTAAATGTTATGTCACCTATCCCTCTTTAGTTAGTAAATTCAATATCTAAAACTTAAGGAAATAGTCATGTTCTGGTGTGTTTTGTTCTAGATCTAGGTGGATCTAGGGAGATCAGTTAGTGTATGCACCTGCCGATTTATCCATTAACACTTATGAAGTGAGGGTGGAAAGTAGGAGCATGAAAAGATTCATATACTTTACTAAGTAAATGTAATTTAAGGGATTTGGTGCTTCCTGGGGTTGGTGCCTTAAAAGGGAGTTGGTGCTTCCTGGGGTTGGTTCCCTAAAGACAAGGGATTTTGTTCTTCCTAGGGTTGGTTCCCCGAAGAAGGGTATTCATGTCTCCTAGAGTTGGTTCTCTAAAAAAGATTTGTGTACTTCACTATTCTTCATAAATCCTTGTAATTCCTATTAATTATATTTATATAATTGATTTTACAAAAAAAGTCCATTGTTGATCTATTATGGTAATTAACAAAATATAAAAGTAACTGCAAATTTTTGAAAAAGGGTAATACTGATTCACCCCCCCTCTCAATATTCCAACAATCATAACATCCAATTAATCCATATCACTAATGAGTCAAAAAATCACAACAATTTTCAAGAAATGTCCTAGCATCCCAAGGGATCCCTAAATACACCACCATTAAATTGTTGGGCCAAGGTATTCCACGTAACCAAATAATATCACATCATTACGAATCACATAATATCAAAGCATCGTGAACCACAATATTAAAGCATCGTGAACCACATAATATGAAATAATCATGAATCACATAATATCAAATCCTCATGAATCACATAATATTAAAACATCATGAAACACATCACATAAGGAAATATCATCAAGACATATTATCATCATCGATCATTAGGACTAGTTGTTAAGGGTGAATTCCAACATCCATGAACCATATAAATATTTATGTCCAAGTATTAATTATTAAATTATGATGAATCTAAAACAACATTAAAATAAATTCTAGCATCAGGGGTGTCATCGTGATATCATCATACAAAAAGAGGAAAAATATTTCTTATTTATGACTCTAACTCCCATGCATCATCATCTTATAATTAATGTTTCCAATGGATGTAAACCCAATTTATTACTTGGTTCCATAAACGTTATTTCTCACTGCTGGCTATTACAAATGGTTCAGTAGTACATGAAGATACTTGAAAGTTATTAAAAATTTTCACATGCAATGATAAGGCCAATTTGTAAGCTATGACACCCATGTTCGCTAGGATATCGAAGGGACCACAATGTCTAGGTGCCAACTTCTTCCATTTTTCCAAGCATAATGAACTTCTCTTAGGATTAACTCTGAGGACCACCTTTTCCCCCACCTTTCAACTTCACTATGTTCTTCTCTTGTCTACATAATTATTTTATCAATCTTGGGAAATCTTTAGATACAATTTAATTTTCTCTATCCTCTCTAGTCCTAGAATATCATGTTCTTTCATTAGTCATACCTCCAAATTATCCCAACTCACAAGAGAGTTTTGATTGCATCTATATAGGTATTGACATGGACTCTTCTTGATAGAGGTGTGATACCCATTATTGTTATCAAACTCTACCAAAGGAAGATAATCTTCCCAACTGATAGGTTGATTCATTACATACATTATGATCTTGTCTTCTAAACTAAAATTTCCTTTTTATTTGTCCATCCATGTCAGTATGGCATGCTATGATAAAAATCAAATTAGTATGCAACTCATGAAACCAACTCTACCAAAATATAGAGGTGAACTTTGAGTCACGATCATTCACAATTACTTTTGGCACATCATGTAGCCTCATTACTTATTTGATGAATATGGATAATATGTCACGTGCCTCATGGGTGGTATTTACTATAATGAGATGGGATATCATCGTTACTTGGTCAACAACTACTAATGTGGATTCATTACGCTCAGAGTTTTTTTGCAATCTTATGATGAAGTCCATAGATATTTATTCCTATTTAAAATATGGTACATCGAAGGATTTCTAATTTCTAGTGGGATACTAATGCTCCACTTTTATCTACTGACATTCTAGGCATTGAGCTACATATGCATCCATATCTGAATTTAATCCTAGATAGTAATACATTTTCGTCATACTTTAATACGTCCTTTGATACCCTGGGTGTCAAGAATATGATGAATCATGTGTCTCATGGAATACTAACCTCCTCACATATGGTAAATCTCACACACCTAAAACAAAGGTCGTATGCAAACATTTCGGCCCTACGAAGTTGGGGCACCAAATCCACCAACTTACCTATAGGGCCCACATAACTTTTGGTGTTTCACCTTCTAGGGTTAGGTTTTTGGATGTCTAGGGTTTTTTCATTCATGAGTAATATCAAAAAGGCCTATGGAGCCTCATTGTAATCCATTCTGCTTAGACAAATGCATGTAGAAACCACATCTCTTCTCAGAGATAGATACCACCATTCGAGCAAGTTTTAGTTCTGTAGTTTTATAGTTTCATCCTATTTCATTATTTAATAGAAGATATTGTTCACTGGATATTTGTGTCATTCTGCTTATCTTTGTGTTTATTGTATTCATTCTATTAATCAGTTCATTCTGCTCCTAAATATGGATCAGTGGTATCAGATCAGTCTGCTCTTCATTTATTTTTCTTCATGCATGTCCCTAACAAGGTCTAGGTACAAGAAGTTGGGACTTGAACCAATGGAGCCATTACTAGATCGGTCACATCGATCCTAACAACAATCCATGGGAGATGAAAAAAATATGATGGAGCAGGAGATCCTATTAAAATGTTGCTCGAGGAAGCCCTCGCGTGACCAAGGAATGAAATTATGTACAACTTCACGCAGATGCTTTGACAGTTGCCCATGGGAGAATCATATTCATCATGCGGCCATGCAACCCCCTTCAAGGTATAGGTAAATTTTGATATTTCGGTATTTGAATGATTTATAGATGCAAATGTTGTAGATAAATGGTTAAATCTACTCAAAGGATATTTTTCGGTCCACAATTTTTATGATAGGGAAAATATCACTTTTGCATTCCTCAAGGTCGTTCCCCATGTTAAATAGGTACTTACTCTGAGAAAAGGGCTGTGGAGGAATCTACAATTTTTTTGGTGGCCCCTACATGGGATTCCTTCTGGGATGCCATTAAAGAACAATACTACCCTGTTGGAAGCTACAATGACTAATACACCAAATGGACCACCCTACGTCAAGAAAAGGACCAGACAGTACCCGATTTAACCAATATTTTCCATACCCTACACACCAAATTGGGTATCAAATATTCTGAACGTCATCTGGTGCTCAAATACCGAAGTTGTTTGCATATATACATTCAAACATAGATGGAGTTCCTAGGCATTGCCTCATTGGGCACAACTTATAGATACGCTGTCAAGATCGAGCATAAATGTAAGAAGAAACAATGAGAGTTTGGATCTGCAAACCCCTCACAGCCGAAGCAAGGAAAAGGCAACCCCAACCCACACAGCAAGGGCCCAATTTGATATGGCCACCCTTAATACAATCTGTCCAATCCATAACAAAAGAAGGAAAATGGAAAGATGAAGAAGGACATGGGAAAATGGTGTGAGTACCATAAAAATCCTTGGCACAAGACTGACGAATTCCACTCCAAGCAGTCCCTCATGGCCGAGCTGAAGGCTCCCGAGTGAGAGGTCGATTCTGATTCTGAGTCAAATCCTGAAGGATGGAAGAGGATTATCGATGTTGAACCCAGTGCCATAGTCACTACCACCAAAGTTCGACCAAGCGAACCAGAGGAAGGGGAACGCCTCTTTAACTTGTATATGTGGGTCAAGGGGGATCCGATTCATTTCATTGTCGATAGAGGTAGTCATAAGAACCTAATTTCAGTAGATTTCATCAAGCAACTAAACCTGCCATCGATACCGCACCTGCAACCCTACACCATTGGCTCGCTTCTTCAAGGGAGAGAATTCGTGTCAGCCAACAATGTCGTTTTCCCTACAACATCGAGCCTTTCAGGGATGAGGTACTGTGTGATATTTCTCCCCTTGAAGTTTGTGATGTTCTTTTAGGACAACCATATTTATTGAAGCATCATGTTATGTATGAATCTATACCCCGCATTGTTATTATTACTTTGGGTAGAAAATTGTACAGGATCTCAGAGGTGGCACCACCTACTGTTATTTCTTTAATCTCTACTAAGAAATGCAGCAAGGTCATTTCATAGACTGGGAATTTCATCTTCTTTATGATCCAAGATCATGGTAAGCATAAGGTCACCGCCACATCTGTGGCCTATACACAACGCCTCTCTTTGAAGAAAAATAAACTGGATGGGATCATGGAAGAATATAAATACATCTTCGTCTCACCTACAGGGGTACCGACACACTACCAAGTCAAGCATCCAATTGATTTGACTGCCAACACACCTCTACCTAATGGACTATTCTATAAGTGCTCGTTGATGGATAATGATGAAATCAGGCATCAGATCCAATATCTTCTTCAAAAGAGGCACATCATACCTAAATCCTCCCCTTGTGAAAGCCCAATTGTATTGGTGCAGAAGAAGGACGAGACTTGGTGACTCTACATTGATTACAGAGCCTTAAACAAAATCATAGTTAGGAACCGCTACCCCATTCCTAGGATTGATGACCTTATTGAATAACTCAAGGGGGCCAAGTTCTTCAAAAATATTGACTTGAAGTTTGGCTACCACCAGGTTCCCATCGAACCAAGTGATGTACGAAAGAAAACCTTGAAGTATAAAGAAGGTCTCTATGAATGGCTAGTCATGCCCTTTGGCTTAACAAATGCACCAGCCACTTTCGTGAGGTTGATGGATGATGTATTGAGACACTTCATCAACTCCTTTTTGGTATTATATTTGGATGACATCCTCATCTTCAACAGAATGTGGGAGGAGCACATGTGGCATATTCAATAGGTTTTGAGCACTTTGCGGCAGTCCAAGCTTTATGCCAACTTGGAAAAATGATCTTTTGGTATGAACAGGCTCCAATACTAGGGCTACATTGTTGATGAGCATGGGGTACATGTTGATCCAGCTAAGATCCAAGTCATTCGTGACTGGCCATCCCAACCACACTGATCGAGCTTTGAAGCTTCTTGGGACTAGCCAATATTTATCGACGGTTAGTGTTGGGATTCTCCCATATTGCATGGGCCCTCAACCAGGTGACCAAGGGTGGTGGTAGGGCCAATTTCATGTGGGGGAAGGAGAATAAACTAGAATTACAACATATGACACATCGTTTGTGCTCAACTCCAGTACTCTCCTTGCTCGATCTGCAATAACCATTCAATATTGAGACTGATGCATATGACTATGCTGTGGGCGTAGTTCTCACTCAACACAGGAATCCGGTGGCATACCATAGTGAGACACTCTCTAATACTATATAGAAATACCCCACCTATGAAAAGGAAATGTATTCCATTGTACAAGCCTATCATCAATGGAAACATTACATTCTGGGGAAAGAGACGATCATACATATTGATCACAAGCCTCTGCAGTTCATACAAACACAAGGGAAATTGCAGAACGACTGCTATCAGAAGTGGTTCACCTACATGCAGTAGTTCCATCTCAATATCAAGTATAAGACAAGTATCTCCAATTGTCTCGCTCACTACCTCAGTCGACCTCTTGTGGCCACACTCACCACTGTGCTCCATTCCTATGGACATGAAACATCCGAGTGGCTTCAAATTTACTAGCAAGATCCGGACTTTGCTACCACATATCAAATCTTGGGTACAGGCACCACTGTCACTGATTTTCACATTCAAGACAGATTCTTATGCCACTTGGTCCATATATGTGTTCCTACAAGCAAGTGTGCAAAGCTTATTTGGGAATCCCACTACAGTCGAGTGGAAGGACATTTTGGCGTAGAGAAAACTGTGGTCATTCTTCAGAAACATTTTTATTGGCCAAAACTTTGACAGGACGTCAACAAGTATATCATATCTTGCACTACCTACACCATTTCCAAGCCATCCATCAAGAATCAAGGATTATACACCCCTCTTCCTATTCCTGAGAAGCCGTGGGAATCCATCTCCATGGATTACATGTCTGGTTTTTCATCCACCAAGCACAGAAATGATTGTGTGTTTGTGGTTGTTGATTGTTTTTCGAAGATGGTCATCCTCACAACCTGTAAGAAGAATTTCACAATGACAAATAATGTCAATCTCTTCTTCAAACTATTTTTGGTTCACTTTGGGATACCACAGACCATCATCTTTGACCGAGACAACAGGTTTCTCAACACCTTTTGGTCAAGTCTCTACTCTCTGTTGGACACCAAGCTCACAAAATCCACTTTTTTCCACACCCAAATGGATGGTTGAACCGATTTCATTAATCAGATGAGTGTGCACATCCCATGCATGTACAATTATAAGCATCTTCATACATGGGATGAGAGTTTCCCATATGTGTAACATAGTTACAATAGGGCTCTCCGTAGTTCCATAGGCCATAGCCCATTTCATGTGGGTCTGGGATTCTAGCCCTTGGGACCCATTGATGTTGCACTTCCTCTTGCCATTGCATAGATAGACTCTTCCCTTGATCAGTCTGTGATCGACAAAGCCACCAGATTCATTAAGTGGATTCAACACATCCGAAAACACGTCCACAAGATTTTGCAAAAATCCAATGCTAAGTACAAGCAGTGCCATGATAAACATAGGGAACCACACCAGTTTTAGGTTGGCGAAAAGGTCTGGTTACATTTTCAGAAGGAGCGTCTCACCGGTCCCCATCGAAAGCTTCTCCCACTTTGTTATGGGCCTTACACTATCACCAAGGTTGTGGGTAGAAATGCTTTTGAGCTCAACACTCCACCCTTCCTTGGTCTGTATCCAATATTCAATGTGAACCTCCTTCGGCCATATTTTCCACCATTATTGGACACCTATGATATCGCCAAACAAATGACACCAATAGAGCTCAACCCTGACTGCATGGAACAAGTCTACACCGATTAGATAGTGGACACACAGGACAAGGGCACTCGCCAACAACAGATCCAAATTTATCAGGTTGTCAAGGGATGGAAACTCCTACACCAAGGAAAGTGGCTCACTCGGAGCCAAATCCAAAAAAAAAATCCTCACTTGATGGGGGAACTCAACACAATGGAGACCATTGCTTCCTAAGCGGGGAGGATTGATCCAAGTGGATATTGGTGGCCACCCACCTATTCCAACTAGCTCCTCATGTCCATTTTTTATTCAACACATATTTCTGTACTAATTTATAATTGTGAGTTTGATCCAGGTGGATATTGGTGGCCACCCACCTTTTCCAGCTGGCTCAAAACAACTTTCTAGCAATTTTGATAATTTACTATTTTTAGCAGTTTTTCGGGTCCTGAACTTCCAGAGTCATTTTGAGGCCCTAAACGACGTTTTTTGGGGTATCTTGTGGTTGCAAAATTTTATCATGAAATTTTGTGTAATTGTTGTATTCCTCAGATAGATCTTTCCAATGGGCTATCATACGCCTAAAATAGAGATCGTATGCAAAAGTTACAACCTCGAGAAGTTGATGTATTCACTTACCCAAACGGGACCCACATGACTTTTGGCGCTTCACCTCCTAGGGTTAGGTTTTTGGATGTTTAGGGTTTTTGAAACTCTTGTTTATTGTAAAAAGTCCTTGAGAGCCTCATTGTAATCATCTTGAAAATGAGTGTAGTTGTCACATCTCTTCTCAGAGATAAGCCGCCACCATTCCAGCAAGCTTGTTTTCCGCTGCATTTTACAGTTTCAACTTATTTCCTTATTGAATAGAAAACCAGTTTTACTGTATCTCTATTATTCTGTGTTAATCATATGGTAATAATATGTAGCCATTTTGTTCTGCTCATAAAATACAGATCAGTCTGCTCCTTGTCATCTTAATGCATGTCCCCAACGAGGTCGGAGTACAAAGATTTGGGTCTCAAGCTTGTTTCTCTTGAGGAAAAAGGCTCTCGCACACCCAAGCGACCTTTCATGGAAGGAGAAAATAAATATGACGGGATAGGAGATCCTTTCAAACTGTTTATTGAGGAATCCCTCATGCAATAGAGGAAAGAGATGATGGATAATTTCGTGCAAATCCTTCGGTGACTACCAATAGGCGATGCATTTTCTTTGAGTGGAGGTACCGCCCCCTTCAAGGTATAAATAAACTTCAATATTCCTATATTTGAAGGTCAGATATACATAGATGCTATAGACAAGTGGTTGAATATACTAGAAGGGTATTTCTATGTCCCTAACTTTTCAAATAGAGAAAATATTACTTTTGCGCTCCTCAAAGTCATTCCCCATGTCAAATATTGGTGGGAAACTTTCTGTGAGAAAAAGGAAACAGAGGAACCCTCATTATTTATAGTCACAACCACATGGGAATCCTTGAGGGATGTTATTAAGGAACAATACTAACCTGTCGAAAGTTATGACAACTTGTATACCAAATGGACCACACTACGGCAAGAAAGAGACCAAGTAGTGCCAGATTTCACAAATATCTTCCATACCTTGCGCACCAAGCTGGGTATCAAAGATTCAGAGAGACATATGGTGCTCAAGTATCGCGGTTCTCTACATAGATACATCCAGATCGAGATGGAATTTCTAGACATCTCATCCTTAGGCGTGGCCTACCGATATGCCATCAAAATCGAGCAGAAGCTCAAACAAAAGACGTGACAATTTGGGTCGGGGAACCCCTCACAACAAAAGATAGGAAAGGGTGGCCCCAACCCATAGAATAAAGGACAAATAAAATATGGGTACTATCAGGACAACCAGTCCAAGCCGCAAGCAAAGAAGGACACCAGAAAGACAAAGAAAGATACCGGGAAGTGGTGTGACTTCCATAAGAGCCATTGGCATAGCACTGCTGACTATCACTCAAAGTAGACGCTGATGGCCAAAGTGAAATCCTTTGAATCAAATGTGGGTTCTGACTCTGAGTCTGAACCAGAAAGGGGAAAATGGATCATTGATGCAGAACCTAGTGCCACCATTTCTACCACCAAGATCCATCGTGGTGAATCAAACGAGCCAGAAGAAGGAGAGCACCTCTTCCATTCACAAATGTGGTTAAAAGGCACCCCACTACACTTCATCATTGATAGTGGTAGCCAGAAGAACCTCATCTCAGCAGAGGTTGTCAAGTGGTTGGCCCTGTCGACAACACCGCACCCATAACCCTACACCATTGGATGGCTCTGCCAAGGAAGAGATCTCCGCATCATCCAACAGTGTCGATTGTCATACGACATCAAGCCCTTCAAAGATGAGGTATTGTGTGATGTTTCTCCTCTCGAAGTTTGTTATGTTATTTTGGGCCAACCTTATTTATGGAAACGTCATGTTGTATATGAGTTTAGGCCTCGTAGTGTTATTATTACTTTGAACAAGAAATTGTACAGGATACCCGAGGTTGTCCCACCTAGTGCTATTTCCTTGATCTCTAATAAGAAATGTAGGAAGGTCATCTCTCGGATGGGGAAGTTTGTCTTCTTCATGATTCGCTCTCAGAAAGAGATAAAAATTACAGCCACATCTAGGGTATTTGTGACCGACCTCTCCACACAGCAGAATAAAGTAGATAAAATCATGGAAGAATACTTGGGTATCTTCTCCTCACTTACCGGGGTACCTCTGCACTGCCAGGTCAATCACCCCATCAATCTGACCCCCAGTGCACCACTTCCTAATGGGCTAGTCTATCGTCGCTCTCTGTTAGAGAATGAGGAGATCAAGTGACAGATCCAAGAATTGCTCCACAAGGGGCACATCCATCCTAGCTCATCACCTTGCGGGATCCCAATCATGATGGTACAGAAGAAAGATGGAACCTGACGACTTTGCATTGATTATCAGGCTCTGAATAAAATCACAGTCAGAAACCGGTACCCAATTCCCCGAATCGACGACCTTCTTGATCAACTCATGGGGGCCAAATACTTTAGTAAGATTGATTTGAAGTCTTGCTACCACCAAGTCCCGATAGAACAAACAAATGTATGGAAGTCTTCCTTCAAGTCAAAGGAAGGCCTTTTTGAATGGTTGGTCATGCCCTTTGGTCTAATAAACGCTCTAGCCACTTTCATGAGGATGATGGATGATATCCTGTGACCATTCACCAATGCTTTTGTAGTGGTGTATCTTGATGACATTCTCATTTACAACAAGACTTGGGCCAAACACTTGCAGCATATTTAACAGGTTCTGCACACCCTGCGGTAGCACAAGCTATACGCCAACTTGGAAAAATGCTCCTTCGGCATGGACAAGGTCCATTACCTAGGATACATCATTGATCAACATGGCGTACATGTGGATCCAACCAAGATCCAAGTCATCCGTGACTGTCCATCCCCAACCACACTCACTGAGCTTTGGAGCTTCTTGGGCCTTGAAAATTTCTACTGCAGGTTTGTGTTGGTATTCTCCCATGTTGCATGGACCCTTGGCCAAATAACCAGGGGTGGTGGTAAGGAGAAATTTTCATGGGGCTGGCCCCAACAAAAAGTTTTCAATGATTTGAATCAGTGCTTGTGCTTAGCCCCAATACTTTCACTACCAGACCTGCAACAACATTTTGAGATTGAGACTGATGCTTCAGACTATGTTGTGGGTGTTGTTCTCAGGCAGCACGACCACCCCGTGGCCTACCATAGTGTGACACTATCATATGTTGTCTGTAAGTACCCTACTTACGACAAAGCAATGTACTCCATTGTGAAATCCTACTGCCAGTGGAGACATTACATTCTTGGGAGGGAGACAATCATCCACACTAATCATAGACCACTACAGTTCATGCAGACAGAAGGAAAATTGTAGAATGAACCCCATCAAAAGTGGTCCACATACTTGCAGCAATTCCACCTCAACATCAAGTATAAAATACGAAGCATCAACCACATCGCTAATTGCCTCAGCAGACCACTATTCATGACACTCACCACAGTGCTAGACTCCTACAGCCATGAGAGCTCTGGATGGCCCCAAATATATGAGACAGACCCAGAATTCTCCACCACCTACCAAATGTTGGGTGCAAATTCAATTGTCGATAATTTCCATCTCCAGGATGGGTTGTTGTGTCGTTTGGGCCATATATGTGTTCCATCAAGTAAGCGAGTGAAGCTTATTTGGGAAGCCCACTACAGCTAGGTGGCAGGACACTTCGACATCAAAAAGATAGTGGCGATGCTACAAAAACATTTCTACTGGCCGAAACTTCGACAGGAGGTCAGCAAGTATATCAGGTCTTGCACTGCTTGCGCCATTGCCAAACCAACCACTAAGAAACAGGGCCTGTACACCTCTCTTCCTACTCCTGACAGACCATGGGAATCCATCTCAATGGACTACATGTCGGGCCTCCTATCCACCAAGCGGGGAAATGACTGTGTTTTTGTGGTTGTCGATCACTTTTCTAAGATGACAATTCTGGTTGCTTGCAATAAGAGCATCATAGCAGAAGCCACTGCCAAGCTCTTCTTTGAACGAGTATGGGTACATTTTGGAATCCCACAAACCATTATCTCATATTGGGACAGTCGATTTCTCAACACATTCTGGTCGAGCCTCTAGTCACTGTTGGACACCAAGCTCACCAAATCCATGGCCTTCCACCCCCAGATAGATGGCCAAACCGAGGTCATAAATCGAATGATCGTGCATATCCTATGCATGTATAATTCCAATCACCCTCGCACATGGGATGAGAGTCTTCCCTATGTCCAACATAACTACAACTGAGCCCTACATAGCTCAACCAGCTGGGATTCCAACCATTGGGTCCCATAGATGTTGCACTTCCTCTTGAGGTCACCTCGACTGACTCCTCTCCTGCTCCAACTAAGGCTGAAAAAGCCACCTAGTTCATTGAGAGGATCCAACACATCCACCAATAGGTTCAGGATATCCTACAAAAGTCCAATGACAAGTACAAGCAGTGCCATGATCAACATCGGGTTCCACATAAGTTTCAGGTTGGCGACAAAGTTTGGTTGCACTTGCAGAAAGAACGCCTTACAGGACCCCATTGGAAGCTTCGCCCACTCTGTTACGGTTCGTATATCATCACCAAGGCTGTGGGGGATAATTCTTTTGCGCTCAACATTCCTCCTTTCCTTGGCCTACACCCAGTGCTCAACATGGACCTCCTTTAGCCTTATTTCCCACCATTATTGGACACCTCAGACATAGCAGAAAAACTGACACCAACAGAGCTCAACCCCGACTACATACAACATGCATCCGGTGATCAGATTGTGGAAACACAGATCAAGGGCACTCAACAACAAAGGATCCATCTTTATCGAGTTGTCAAAGTAGGGCAACTCCTGCACCAAGGCAAGTGGCTCACCCGGGGCCAAATTCAACAGAAATTTCCTCATCTGATGGGGGAACTAAACGCAATGGAGACCATTTCTTCCTAAGGATGGAGGATTGATCCATGTGGATATCAGTGGCCACCCACCTTTTCCAGCTGGCTCAAAACAACTTTCTAGAAATTTTGATAATTTACTATTTTTAGTAGTTTTTCGAGTCTTGAACTTCGAGAGCCATTGTGAGTCCCTAAATAATGTTTTTTTGGGTAGAAATTTTTTGCAACTTTTTTATTCCTCAAATAGATCTTTCCAATGGGCTATCATACGCCTAAAACGGAGATCGTATGAAAACGTTATGACACCAGGAAGTTGATGTACTGACTTACCCAAATGGGGCCCACATGACTTTTGACGCTTCATCTCCTAGGGTTAGGTTTTTGGATGTTTAGGGTTTTTGAAACTCCTGTTTATTGTAAAAGGGCATCGAGAGCCTCATTGTAATCATCTTCTTGCAAATGAGCGCAGTTGTCACATCTCTTCTAAGAGATAAGCCACCACCATTCCAGCAAGCTTGTTTTCCGCTGCATTTTATAGTTTCAGCTTATTTCCTTATTGAATATAAAACTAGTTTTATTGTATCTCTGTTATTCTGTGTTAAGCATATGGTAATAATCTGTAGCCATT
>SNQJ01S0029015.1:0-30178 GCA_010110895.2 Picea sitchensis | reverse complement strand
TAAGACTACAACCATTCAATCAAGAAGTTTTGCAGAAAAATACTTACAATTCATCAAGAAATAATCATGCAAACCCTAGTTGTAACACCTTCCTTCAAGAAAAACACCATAAAATGCCAAAAATCTCTTCCTTCAACAAGTGCACCTTCCTCAAAACAGCCAATAACCCAAATAGGGCGCTAAAAATCAGACCTCACTATGAGTGAGTAAGTTGTGATGAAAAAATGAGAGTGAAAATCTCTCATTTATACAAAACCTTGACCTAATTTTATATTTTAGGTCAGGTAAAAGGCCGACAAGGCCAAATTATCAAAATCATATTGTTTTACATTAAATTGTCAAATTAAAACCCTAATTGAGCTATAAAGAGATAAGAAGCCCCTCTAAGGGAGGCGTTATCCCCTTCTAGGAAAAATGGGGCATCCTGGAGCAAAACGTTAGCCCTCCTTGGGCTTCTCCAACCTGCCACACGCGCCAATACTGCCCAGTCTTCCTCCCAAAACGTCCATACTGCTGGATGACATCATGGCTATGATGGATGACGTCCTAGGCCTTCCAAGGCCAATGTTCCACTGAAAAAGGGCAAATCCCCCTAGGTCAAGCTCTGTCGGGGTGCCTCTGGTGGAATGTCCTCTTCTTCTCCGATGCAAGACACCGATCCATCTTTGTTTCATCTCTGCCCCATGGTGGGGTCTCAGCATCCATCTGATGGGCTCTTCAGCCCCATGGAGGTCCGAACTGATCATCTCCCCATGTGTACCGGTCCAAATGGTACCTATCCATCGGGTATGGTCCTGCACATCAAAGGCTACGCCCTCCATGGGCTTATCAGTCACAGGGATCATAGCAATTTCAATCACATTTCATCATTAATATTATTAACCACATGCATAAAAACCCTAATACGTCAGTCAATAGCTCAAAGACGTTACACAAGCCTACAATACAAGTCTGGGGAAAAAGGCATGGCATCCTATTGGGCTAGTGTCCACAGGAAAAGGAAAGTTCCCAGAAAGACCTCTTCCAAGCCATGTAAATGGGTGGTGTGGTCAGGGGATGTCCAAGCATGTGGGTGCAATGATGGCCAAGGGTGCAAAGATGTTACCTGTGGTGGGTGCCTTTGTAGAAGGTGAGTTGTCCCTGTCATGGATGCATTTTTTCCAAGCCCATTCTTGCCTTTATTCTTTTTATTGTTTCTATTCTTTTATTTGTTTTTTTTGTTCAAAAGCTAATCAGGGGACACTGCCTTGGCATGGTGACCAGAGCTGACAGCGTTACCCACAAGTACTTTCGCAGAGATGAGAAAGTTGGCTCGTGATGAGACCCCCTTTCCCTTAGCCATGCAACCAAGAGTCACTGCCCTGGCGTGGTAACCAGCTGGTGGCAATGTCATACTGCTAGGTACCCATGGACCTAATAGGTTGGCTCGTGATGAGACCCCCTATCCTATGATTAGGTCTTGTTTTATTATTTTTCCGGGTCCCTCTTGTTTCTTGCTGAGAAGCTTTTCATTGCTTTCTCAGGGATCCCTGGGCGAAGCATCTCGAGGTTTATTCTTAGGATTTTATCTTTTACCAGCTTGCTTTTACCTTCTGGGCCTTTAGCCCCTTCTTCCCACGAGGTAAGGTGCAGTCTTGAAAATAGGTCAACCCAATGCCCAGACAAGGGGAATGGGATAGATGAGCGGGAAACAAGATGTAAAAGTGGTAGTATGATGGGAGCAGACGATGGCTTTTCAGAAATCCCCCCAGTGGCAAACCAAAACCTACAGACACGGGCTTGCTAGGGCACCCTGTCAATCCCCCCAAACATGGTCAAGTGGGCAAATGTAAGATCCAAGCAGTTGTTAGAGATAAGAGGAACCAGATACATATATTTAAAGGTTTTAATGATTAAAAGTGACACATACCATGATACCTGGACCAATTACCTCATGGAGCAAGAACCTTTTCTGACACAGGACCAATCTAATGGTGATGGATGTTGTTGTTGCTGTCAAGACAAAAGATGATGGGAGAAAAAGATGGTCCCTCCAGGGCTATGCTCAGGTCAATCCTGCTCTCGGCACTCCATGTCTAGGACCTGTGGGCCTCGAGATATGATCTCCTAGTTATCCCTAAAAAGTGGGGATAAGAGGCATAACACTCTGTAATGTAATAATGTTCAAGAAAGGGGAGATTATAGTCCTCCTTACTGGGATATTGATTTTCCTGAAACAATAACTGAATCAATCTGCATATGATACCGAGGTCCCATATCCACCTGTGTGACACAAAATTGAATCCCCTCAAGATGGGGCCTCTCCAAGTGCTCACCACGCATGACACCCAAATGCTCCTAATGAGTAGAATGATCAATGACCAAAAAATCCCAGTCAACTCCCCAGGCAACCACTCTACTCAAAACTCAACTCCATCAAACATTGAACTACCAAGCACTCCAATCAGTAGGTCCCATATCAAGATGTGAACTGCAATGCCCTATGAAGTATAGTTCTGTAACATATCAACACCATGAGTCTCCTGCCAATAAAACACGACCTCAACCCTAAATGAGTTTGTACTACCAGACCATACCAAACCCAACACGGCCCCCACCGACTGAACATGTTGTTGCCATAGTGAGGTAGTACAAAACCTCAACGAATCACCAGCTAGTGATGTGCTCTCTCCAATACTAAAACTCAATGGAAAATCAAAGTGACTTCCCCCTACAAAGGTCTGCTCATCTCCATCAGTTAAGAAATGCCCAGCCCTGTAATCCCAGGGTCCCATGCTAGTCTCTGACAGGGACCATCATGTTAATGTTGCTCTACTCTGATCATGACTGTTTGCTCAAAGTATCCATACTGGATCCTCCACTCATCGATCCTCATAAGATGAAACAAACTATTGACCAAATGGACTCCCATATCCCATGTCAAATTTGGAAGTTCATCGCTTCCAATCCCCACTAACTGCTGATGTGCCCTACTAGTAACTGTCGAAAACCCTCCACCCTCATCCCAATAAGAGTCTGAATATGTAGTAACCTCTGAGATATCCTCTGTCCCATGGCCTAGGATACTCTCCATCACACCGAGGGCCTCAACTGTTTACCCCTGATGATCCACCCCTATCCTGTTGTATGCAATCAAGACACTCCTGTCAGGTGGTCTCAGCCTACCAACTCTCCATGTCCCCTGCCACTGTCTAGCTCCCCCTATGTTGTTGTCAATGATGAAAGTATCGGGAAAGGCTATCATAAATATCCACAACCAACTGTAGGACCAGAAAGTATCATATGCTTTGATCAATCCCAAGGACTTGACCAAAAGCTCGTCCACTGGCACCCATGGTAAATAATCGCCTATACTCATCACTAAACACCAACCATCGGGCACAATAGTAGGTATCTCCACAAACTGCAGGTCAATCATTCTCCATCCCATCATCACTCATGCAACTGTTGCTACGGTGAAGGTGATCTCCCAGATCTGTATATTGTTGCAAGGGAGAGGAATCTCCATGCTCTACTAAGTACATCTCGTCATGCTCCTCCATCCATTGGTGTTCCTCTGCGAAACCACCAATATCCTCTAACAATGTAACTGAAGGATATATCTAACTCTCTGCTAAGATAGATATAGTGGATCTCTGACTAGTCTCCTCAAGGAGCTACTCTAATCTGGCCTCTGATTCTTGAAGGGTTGTCTGTGTGCCTTCCAAGAATCCCCGTGTGCTCACCAACTCATGAGTGAGTCGGTCCACCTCAACCTCCTGCTCCCTCAATGCCCCGTGATACATCTCGCCAACCTCCAATAGGTAATCTCTATCCATCAATAATTGTTGGTAATCAGCCCTCATCACAGTCACTCTCTCCGTGAGTGTATGGAAGTCATCAATGGCAAGTCCCCTATCTGAACTATCATGTGCCATCGAGGCCCTCCAACAATAACCTACCACCAATGCGTGTGTATCATCAATGCATCTAGTGGCTACCATGATCATGTCCTCACTGACTCTCAACTGTCCTGTCAAGTGTCGTGACTCCTGATCACAACCTTGTTGAGGTGTTACCTCATGCCTCTCACTGCTAGTGTCGATAATGGAATCCTCAATAACACACTCCTCAAAAGATAAGGTATTGAACGGCCCATTGTCCACTGTGCTACTGAGTCCTCCTGTATGCCACTGCACGCCATCACCAACTGTGAACCCCATATGAATCGCATTGTATCCTGTATGGGCAGTTGTATCCTCCTATGCACTCACCCTACTAATATCATCTGCACCTGGATCCCATATAGATGTGTCCAGACACGTGCTATGGTCATCTCGACCAATAAGGAGTGCATCCTCATCACTGTAGATCGATCTTGGGAGTAAGTGTCCCAACAAGTTGTCAGTCTCCACAACCTAGTCCATCAATGGAACCTCCAAGAGTGGTGACTCCCTCTCCTCATACTGATAGGTATGTGTAAGGTCAACTATCTCCAACCCATACCTCTCCTCCTGGGTCTGCAGATCCATGTCCCTTGTGTACAATCCCCACAAAAGGCTCCTCTACCATATCAGGAATGCCACTGATATCCTCATGTGTCATGGCTAGCATAGGTGACTGAGAAGATGAAAAATGTGGCTCACTCATCATAGGAAGCTCATCATCCTCCATACATGACTTCCTGGAAGCCATGTCTACACCCACAGGTAGGTCATCCAACCTCCGAATCTCATCATGTCTAAGTGCCAACACATATGAATCCTCACAAGTGTCACCACTATGTTGAAGTGTTGAATCCTCAACATTGCCTGATGAGGAAGATGAAGGACATGCGCTATCATCTTGTCCATCCAACTGTCCCTCAGATGCGCAAGAGTCACTAGCCTCATCGGACTGCGCTAAATAGGCATCTATGGTTGCATTCTCATGCATCTCCTCATCCTCACTGTCATAGTGCACCTCAACAATGTGCACCTTCCCTTTACCCCTGCATCTGTGATCTGGCTCCCAAGGCATTTTGCAACTGTAACAAAGCTCCCTGCATCTAATGGGTGTAGGCTCCATCTGTGCTCGTGTCAATCCACAAGCTGGTAATGATGTATCTACCTCCTTATCTGATCTGAACTTTCCTCTATGATTTTCCCATTAGGCTTGCAAAAAAACCAGCTCTGATACCACTGAAATATCCTTGATCCATCTGATCCGGATATCTACTGTTGAACTACTGCTTTTTCACTGAGATCTAATACTCCGGGGGTTTCTGGATGCGTTTAAGTTAATGTGTGAACATGCTTGGTGATTTTCGCATGTGTGTTTCATTCATTTAGTGTTTTAGCAATATAAAGATAATGCATGCAAAAGGAAGGACAACACAGCTCATTGATATATATAATGAGGAAAAAAGAAGAAATACAATAATAAGTTGGAAGCAGATATACTAGTCATCAGTTAGATCTCATGGATCCTCACTGGAATACAAATCAACTAACAAGAAATACCTGTGATCAAAAGAATGAAGGTTGATCTGTGCATGCACGGATAGATCGACAAAACGCAGTCCGGAAGCTCACGGCAACTGCTGCAGATACTGGAAAACTCGCCCTGATGGCGATACTCGTCGGAATGGACTAGAAACTGTCTCAAAAGGAGCACCTTGGCCTCTAGGCTCATCCTGGTAACCGTCAAACTAAAGATTCGACCTATGAAGCTCTGAATGTCACCCCTATGGGTTTGTGCACCTCCTGGGCTATGGGAGTGCGCCCTAGTGATCCCACTAGCGAAATCTGACGATATGTGTCTCGAAACAATCGTCATGGCCTCCTCTGTAATGGGTCGGAAGGGTTCCCTCGGATCTGCCCCGGAATACCCCCTAGAACCCCAAATGTGCTTCCTCGAGAGCTACGCACTTTCGAACTATTTGTTGCGCCCTAGGAGATTCCACAGTCGGAAACTGACGACTGGTGGCTCAAAAGATGCGCCCTGGATAGCTCTCAAATGGGTCGAAGGGAATCTGCAAAATACTCCTTTGTCTCGTGCGGCCACACAAACCCTCTCTCTAACCCTTGCGCCCTCACTGGTTGAGCTGCGCAATCACTGAACTAGAAGTGTGACAACTATGGGAGTACCTACAGATTGTGCGACAACAGCCCCAACTTCACATATCGCCTCTTCACACTGCAATTCACCTTTCATTTCCTAATTGTTTGTGCATTTTCCATTTTCGGTTACCTTGTTTTCCCACAATTTTTGTTATGGCATAGTTTTATCCACGACATCTTTCTACAACAATTGTTCTGCAAACACCAATCCACAATAACCCTTTGTCGTTCCATACCAACTCCTGAACATCTGCAACCTCCAAGTCCCACATACATTTAATTTTCATGTGCTTCTACATTGCAACACTCAAATTCAACAAACTACTTGTCCACAACGTTTCCTTCAAGGGACTTTCTCTCTTTGCAACATCACATTGCAATTTTGCAACATTCATCGCCTGCATTCTTCTCCACAACATAGAACTTTGTAGATGCTCCTGCATAATCTTACCTTCTCAAGCCTCCTGGCCACTCCCACCTCCACGAGTTCCCACAAACACTGTAATCCTTACTTGATTTGGCCCTTCACTACTCATGTGATAGTACATCAGAGCATGGCCTCAAGCGTTCCCTTCATTGTTTTATCCATCCCCCTCCCTTCCTTCCTCCGATCTGACCTTTCACTCTTCATGTGATAGTACAATCCTGGCATTGCCCCAAGCATGTCTTTCACTATTTATCCATCCCCCTCCTTTGTTTTGCCTTTGTTCCCCTGGCCTTTCCATCCTTTCTTCCCCCTCTACCCATTTTCTTCTTCGCAACAAGCATGGGAATTGAAATCCTTCCTTAGAGAGGGCACTATAGGGGAAAATCCAAGGAAAAAGAAAAAACAATTACTCAACATTGCCAAGCTTGAACATATCAAACAACACAGAGAAATCGATTTTCCCAGAGGCAGACATTGAGATAATAAGACAGAAGAAAGTAGAAAGGGATCAGGGACGCCAATAAAAAAAATTGGCAAACACAGAATATGTGAAAGTATTGGAAGATATCAAAACAGGAGTGTGAACCTCAAAAGGAAAAAGGAATGTATTCACATTGGCAGGCACCCTAAACTTGGGAATTAAAACAAATTCTTGCCAGTTTCAATTTAACTGTCATTAAAACTAACTTGGAATTTCAGTGCAGTGTCTTCAAGGAAGTGAAAGAAATTGACATCTCCAGAAAAAGCCACTACAAAATTATAGGCAGCCACCTTAGAGGACTGTGAGAACGTGATCAAGAAGTTGAATAACATTGAGAAGAACTATTAATCTGTGGTATCCTTCATCTCAACAGAATAGACATCACCCTGCATAAAGTAGAGATGGCTACCTACATTCATCCTGTCGATGGCCATGGACATGAAGGCAGACTGGATGCAAATAAGGAAGCCTTGTTACCAAACTAACACCTCTACAGCAGACTAACCACCCAATCTCAATCAAAACGCTCTTACTTTTATCTATATATACTTAATCCAGTGATGCATGAGGGGCCTACTATTTACCAGTGTTCCACAGGGACGCGTCCCCCACGTTTCCCACGTCCCCTTTTAGGGGAGATGCGGGGGGGACACGAGGGGACGCGACTCCCCAAGGTGGGGGACGAGTCTCCCCAAAAGGGGGACTCCTGGACGTCCCCCCAAATTGTTTTTGCCTAATAAGACTTAAAAAAAAAATTAAATTTAAAAAAGAAAAAATTAAAAAACAAATATATAAAAAAATAAAAATAAACACAATTAATTTATTAAATAATAATTTTTAAAGGCAATAACTTATAATTTAAAACAAAAAAATATTAAAACACAATAACTTATAATTTATCATATGCCATCTTATAACTTATGCCCATTATATAATTTTATAAATTTTAAAACACAATTAATTAATAAGTATTTTGCTTAGTACTTGTTATCGCACAGTTTGAAGTAAGGATAAAAGATAGATATGAAGAGGCAAATTGGCGTAACTTGAACCAATCCCACCCAATGTCACCTCGATAGGATGGTTCTTTCTGTTTAGGGAGGTAAGTCCCAAGGGAGACGTCCCCGGTGACCTGAGGTTTTGAGAAGGCAAAGGATTGTAAGATAAAAGGTAAATTCCCCCCCTCACAAGTCACCACCGAGCAAATAGTCCGGCTAATAGCCAATAAAGAGAAATATAACCAAAAGATACAGATGCACCTGCCCGAGACAAAGCAACAAGGAACAGATATATGCAAGCTTACTCACTTGGTTAGTACTTCATATAATCAATGACTATCTGATATATAAGTAATTGAATAATGAATATTGACGAAGTCAATGTTTACAAAATAGCAATGATACACAATGTCACTTCTTCAATAAATGTTGAGAAAATGTGGCATTCAATGTAACAATCAACACTTCATTCTAGTAATGCCCTTAAATAACCATTCAATTGCTCACAAGTAGGGCGATAGCTACACAATGATGTTAATAGCAAGAGATGACGGCAGCATTTAGTTAGTAGGGTTAGTCTTAGGCTAGGGTTAGAATAGTTAGGGTTTTGTTCAAAGTATTGAGAGTTGTTTTGATCATAGTACTCACAAGCTAGGTCTTAGATCAGTGCGTTCCTAGGGTTAATGAAGTCAAAGGAGGACGTGGAGGCTGAAGGATCAAGGAAGATAGTAAGACTAAGGACGGGAGGGTCAAGCCTTGAAGTGTTGCTATGGCAAGACCTCAAGGTCAAAACCCTAGGGGAGAGAGGCTCACTTTGGTGTAGGGGAACTAGGCCTTGGTGCTCTCTCCTCCTTCCTTAGGTCAAATGGAAAAAACGGTTAGCTCTGAAAGGGGCATAAAACTAAGACAAGAGGTTTTGCAGGCAACATGTTGCTATGGCAAGGCTTTACTAGCAAACCCTAGAAAATCGACTCATCAAGGTGTAGGGGAACTATGCCTTGATGCGTCTTCTTCTTCTTAGCTCAAAAATGTAAAACGGCTAGCAAAGAAGAGGAGGAATAGAGTGTAGCTAAAGCTAGGCTCTATCTCACTTCAAATAATGGCTGGAAATCTTGACGGGGACATGAGACAAGGACCTACAATGTGTGCTTGTCACCTAGGGTTTATTCAGCAAATCATAACAATATATGAAAGAAATAACAATACAACCATTCAATTAAGAAGTTTTGCAGAAATTTACTTATATTTCACCAAGAAATAACATAGCAAACCCTAGTTGTAACACCTTCCATCAAGAGAAATGCCAAAAATGCCTTCCTTCAACAAGTGCGCCTCACAATTTCAGCCAAGAACACCAAGTGTAGCGCAAATTTTAGACCTCACTAATGAGTGAGTGAGAGATGATGAAAAAATGAGAGTAAAAACCCTCAATTTATACTGTACCATGACCTAATTTCACTTTTAGGTCATAAAAAGACTGACAAGGCCAAAATAGTAAAAATCATATTGTTTTACATTAAATGCTTAAAATTAAACCTTAATCAAGCTAAAGAGGGACGTCATGCCCCTTTTAGGGTGACGTTAGCCCCTTCTAGGCAAATGCAACATCCTGGAGCAAAATGTTAGCCCTCCTTGGGCTTCTCCAACCTGCCACACGTGCCAACACTGCCAAATCTGCCTCCCAAGACGTCCACAAGGCTGGATGATGTCATGATCATCATGGGTGACGTCCTGGGCCTTCCAGGGTCAACGTTCCAATGGAGAGGGCACAACCCCCCTAGGTCAAGCTCTGCCAGGGTGCCTCTGGTAGAACATCCTCCTCTTCTCCGATGCAAAGCCTCTAATCTATCTTTGTCTTGTCTCTGCCCCCTGATGGGGTCTCAGCATCCATTTGGTGGGCTCTTCAACCCCATGGAGGTCTGACCTGATCATCTCCCCATGTGTACCGGTCCAAAATGGTACTTGTCCGTCGGGCATGATCCTGCACATCAACAGCTACGCCCTCCATGGGCTCATAAGTCACAGGGATCATAGCAATGTCAATCACATCTCATCATCAATATTATTAAAGATGTGCATAAAACCCCTATTACCCCAATTAAAAGCTCAAAGACATTATACAAGCCTGCAATACAAGTTTGGAGAAAGTGACAGGGCGTCCTATTGGGCTAGTGTCCACTGGAAGAGGAAAGTTTCCTGAAGAGACTTCATCAGAGCCATGTAGGTGGTTGATGTGGATAAGGGATGTCCATGCAAGTGGGTGCAGTGAGAGCAGAGGATGCAAAGTTTTACCTGTGGGTGCCTTTGTAAAAGGCGAGTTGCACCTGTCCTAGATGCAATTTTTTCCAAGCCCATTCATGCCTTTTATTCTTTATTTTTTATTGCTTTTTCTTCAAGAAGCTAATCAGGGGACACTGCCCTGGCATGGTGACCAGTGGTGACAGCGTTACCCACAAGTACTTTCACAGAAATGAGAAGGTTGGCTCGTGAGGAGACCCCCTTTCTCTTGGCCATGCAACCAAGAGTCACTACCCTGGCGTGGTAACCAACTGGTGGTAATGTCATACTGCTAGGTACCCATGGACCTAATAGGTTGGCTCGTGATGAGACCCCCTATCCTCTGACTAGGTGTTTTTTATTATTTTTTACAGGTCCCTCTTGTTTCTTGCTGAGAAGCCTTTTATTGCTTTCTCGGGGATCCCTGGGCGAAGCATCTCGAGGTTTATTTTAGGCTTTTATCTTTTGCCAGCTTGCTTTTACCTTCTGGGCCTTTAGCCCGTTCTTTCCACGAGATAAGGTGCAACCCTGAAAATAGGTCAACCCAGTGCCCGGACAAGTGTAATGGGGTGGATGAGCGGGAAGCAAGATGAAAAAGTGGTGCTATGACGGGAGCAGACGATAGCTTTTCAGAAATCCCCTCAATGGCAAACCAAAACTACAGACACAGGTTTATTAGGGCATCCTGTCATTCCCCCCAGACATGGTCAAGTGGGCAAGTATAAGATCCAAGCATTTGTTAGAAACAAAAGGAATTAAATGCACATATTCAAAGGTTTTGAAGATCAGAGTGACACATACCATGATACCCAGACTCATTACCTCATGGAGCAAGAACCATCTCTGACACAAGACCAAGCCAATGGTGATGGATGTTGTTGCTGCTGACAAAATAGAGGTGCTGAAAGGGAGAAAAGATGGGCCCTCCAGGGCCATGCTAAAGTCGATCCGGCTCTCGGTACTCCATGTCTAGGACCTGTGGGCCTCGAGACATGATCTCCTAGTTATCCCTAAAAGTGGGGGATAACAGTACTAATTAATTAGATTCTAGAATGATGAATGATAAATTTAATTTTTAAATCAATGTATCGATATTTATTATTTTACTATTTATGTTTCAACTTTCATTTATGATTTATGAAATTTCATTACTGAATTTGAATTGAATTTTGAATCATGTTTAATAGTTTATATCATTTACAAATTTGAATTTTCAATTTACTAATTTAGAATTATTTAGTATTTTAGTATTTACTAATGAATTTGCATGAGATGAACATTGAATTGTTATTGTTGAGATTTATCATATTATCATTATTATTTTTATTTTTAAAATTTTATTTTTTATATTTTTTATATTATTAATGTGACGTCCCCCCGTCCCCCGTTTACCAAAAATCCCTAAAATTTGGGGGTACTTCCACACGACCCCCCTGTGCGTCTCCCCGCACCCATGTCCCCCCGTCCCGGAGACTTGGTGGAACATTGCTTTTTACATGCTTTTTTTGTTTACAGCCCAGTCAAGAAAGCAAGACGAAAAATGACTTTTTTAATACCAGAAACACCTACCTCTAGTTCTAGCCCCCTGTTCTACACCAGAAACAGGGGGCACTTTTCTGAACCAATATGTATTATATCTGCTAATATAAAATTGATCTTTTTTCTGTCAAAACAAACACTGGCGGCCAGCATAATGATAAAATAAAACATAATGTAACTATGACTCTTCCATCCATGCTTCAATATGTCATCAGCCATAGTGATAGCAGCAGAAACTAGGACTACAACCTTGTGTTCACGAGAATAATAGGATTCAGAAATGCCCACAACAGTGTGGCTGTCATTCAAAAATATGGTCCTTTAGAAACTAGCATCACCAGTAGTTCCTGGCTATCGAGTCAACTTTTTTTTAACAAAAAAGATGTATCTTTAGAGTTGAGATTGATGCTTAAATTAAAAGAGAAAAAGCTCAATTTGAAAGCTTATCTTTTTCAATAAACATCCAACAAAGACACCGCAATCTTCATAAAGGACCAGCTGCCCTGATAAAAAAATAGATACATTAATACCCTTCACGTCTAACAGCCATTGCATTGAAGGCAAGTATCTTCCAACCTTCCTAAACAGCCATTTAACTGAAGGCAGCTGCCTTCCAACCTTCCTAAGCAGAACACCACATCCATAAAGGATTTCTCACAGTACCTATAGTTTTGCTGAAGTGTTCATAATAAATGCCACTGTTCTGTCCTCTTCCTGTTTGTTTTATTACTTCTTTTGCTTTTCCCTAAATTATTAGCTGGTATAAAATTTAAAACGCGATACAGACATCCCGATCTCTGGTGTTTCTCCTTATATGTCACAAAATTTTTAATTCCAATCAACAAACTAAATGCATTCAAATCAACGACTTCATCATTAGATTAACAAAAGTAGAATTTCACACTCACCTGTATGAATTAGCCAAACCCCATGATATCCCTGATTCAAAATCAGTAGATACAACAGCTGCAAATGTTCGTCCCTTCCCTTCGGACCTGCCAGCAATTTCAATGAGTAGAACTAAGCACAAGTTTAAACATAGAAGATTGTGTCCAGGTCATTACAAAAAGAAGGCTATCTTCTCAAATCAGTCAACCAAAACTTTCGTATTAACCTCCTATGCATACCCACATATGAAAGGCAATGGGAATAGGAAAATGATAACATATGCCTTGTTTGTTCCAATGATACAGTAAAATACTATAAGAAGATTGGCTTGTTACACACATCAATTAGACACAAAAGCAAACTCGAGGGAGAAACATTTCTGCACCCTAATATGCTCTCCAATGTAAGCCGATGTTGAAGATGAAAGTCTGTTAGAGCACAAAGCGTAATTTGACCATCATTCCAAAGTTTCCTTTCCTTGTCCTGGTGTAGATTACCAAATCTGTACAGAAGCATTGAGCGAAACTCTTGCAGCTGAACCTTTGTCCCTTGTAGTGCAGTTTCCACACAAGTATTTGGCCCAATCTGCATATTGGTAACAGAATTAGACAAGTACAAATGGGTAAAAAACACCCTCACCAAAAAAGTATCAACAAAAAAACAATAAATGAAAGTGAAACATGAGAAGCTCAAACACCCTAACATGATGGTCTTCTATGTTCCTCACTTGTGGGTACTTCGACCTTTAGTACTTAGGGCTCTGTTATTTCTGCAACTAACTGTAACAACAAAATTTGAAACTGTAACCCCTGCTTTGTAATGAATTGCAAGATGCAACCTACTGAAACATCATACCAAAACCACTTTGTAAAACTGCCATGCAAATATTTAGATAAGAATACAAGTTAAACAAACAAAACAAAGATAGTACTAAAACTAATGTATTTTATAATGCAATTTTAATAGTTAAAACTTAAACCAACTAGGGTTGTGGATCAAAATGAAATGCACATGGTGCTGCCACGATACATCCTTGTCCATACTGCACACTAAACAGCCAATTAAAAGATTAGTCTGATGAAATTTACCATGCCAAGATCCCTTCTGTTACCACACAATCTAGCACCTTAGTGCAAAGCCTTCGCAAGGTGCCAAGACTAGTGGAACATCGGAAGATGTCGCCACTGTCACCTAGGCAACAACTTCCTTCTTTTTAGTGAAGAATGGATCCAACACAAGGGAGGCTTCCCTAGTAGGACTTGTTGAAATTCTGAGGTCCTATGAAGCTGCCATCTAAGGTCTGTCTTTGACCTTAGTATGGCTCTAAGTTTCAACTGTTTGGCTGTCTTCTTTTGCTGTTTTAGGACAGCAAACAGTCATGTACTTTCTGCTCAATGTTTTATAGGTTAAGTGCTCTTTTAAGGTGCCGAATTAACACCACAGGGTGCCAGAGTATTTTCTTGTCTCAATGTTGCTTTATGCAATATAACTTAAAACACTGCTATGATCTTTAACTTTCAAATGCTGATCTACACTTCTAAGCTTGCATAAATTTGACACAGGTAATTTTGGTCAGGCCAAAGATAAAACGGGGAAAACCAGTTTAGGATATCTGTCTATATAATGCTTGATTAAAACAAGAGATACAACATGTAATACAATACAATGGAACCTGGCATACATAGCAAGCTCCTCACGAGGACTTGCATCAGAACTCAGAAGGAGAGCCCAACTTGTGGTGCGCCCTCTCCCTTGATGCCCTCTGAACTGAACTGGGCGCCCAAGCTCATCTGCCTTAATGACGAAACCCCTCCCACAGATGTCCTCTCCTGTGCTGCCTCTCACTGAAACTGTCAGAGCTCAAAAACCTCCAAGCAGATCTGCTACGAGGTAGCTAAGAGTGCACCCGATCCATCTCAACCCATAAGCCTCCTCATGCAAAATCTGATCCGCAAAAAAATAAAAGCGCATTTGAAATCTCCTACCTTGAAGCAAGCCTCCTCTAGCCTCCTCATTGCATGGGACCTCAACTTGGATCGACCAAGTATTCCCCTCTGATGAACGGCGAAGGATATCAGGGTCGCCCCTCTGCTCTCAAGATCAGCCCTCCTCCATGCAAATGCTCCTGAGCTGGAAAGGATGGCTATGGCTCCATGGATGAACTCACCATGCAACCACAAGCTCGAGGGTCTCTCTCAAACTCTCAAGGGTTTGGCTCAAACCCCAAGAAGTGAAAACCCTCTCCTCCTCAAGATGAATTAAGCCCTTCTCCCTCTTCCTCCCTGAGTCTCAAGTGAAGAATGAGTCTCAAATGCACTCTTCCTCACAAGTCTCAAGTGAAGAATGAGTCTCCAAATGCACTTTTCCCTCCTTTTGGTCTCCTCATCCCAACCCTAAAAGATCAATGGCCTAGATTAGATCTAGCCATGTCTAATCAATGGATGAGATCAACTCAAATAATACACTTCTAATTACAATGAAGGGCAATAAGAATAATGCTTCTTATACAGCATTGTCCTGGACTACATTTGAACTGTGTTATGGACCAAAACAGCAGTGTGGTCAATGAGTAGATTCAAAAAGTGATTCCTGTTGTTGACCAAAAAAAACAGGTTACTCCATGTGGGCAGTTAATGTGAATGAGAATTTGGCTAGATCTTAAATATTGCAAAAGAAACTAAAAGCATAGTCGTTAAGAACTTCAGAACATTCCATTTTAAAAAACTGGGAATGTCTTATGAACATGTTGCTAAAAGCAAAACAAGGATCCCTGAATAAGTATCCATCCTGCAAAGAGTAATCAAGATAAACTGTCCTACTGCACAATGCTGGATTTTTACATGCTTGAATCACTTTTTTGAAGTCTGCATCAACCTCAAACAAATCTTTCATCTCTTCAAATTCCACAACTTCATTGGTCATTGTAGCAAGCAAAGAAACTCTCCTACTTAATGCATCTACTGCACAACAAAGTTTTCCCAACTTTGTGCTTTGCAACAAAGATGTAACTTTGGAGAAACTCTTCCCACTTGACAAGTCACCAGTTCAATTTGTGTTGTGTGTTGATAAACTTCAGCGCTTGGTGATTTATGCAGAACACAAACTCTTTTGGCAACAAATAGTGTCTCCATTCTTTTAAATCTTTGAGAATGGCTACAGAATCTAAGACCTTGAGCATCCTTAATCAGCAAAGCACCCTTGGCCAACAACTGGTGGCATACGTCACCACGCCTCATAGCACAAAACGTGGACAGACAGCTAACCTCAGCCTCAAAAACAAACCTCCACCGAAGCTTCCAAAGGGTGAACAAAGCATAAACTCCCAGACTTTATTTCAGCATCAATAGCTCTATGGAAGAGGATATAACATCCATTGCATATACCCTTCCACATTTGCTTCAATTTTGTAAATATAAGATGTATTTTGCCAAAAATAAAACTTTGACAATGGCATAAAAATCTTATAAACTGAAAACTCTCTTTGGTTCATTCAACTTTTCATGAAAGAAAGAAATAGGCCTACCTCATTAGCTTAAAATTGTATTAATAGCCAAAGAACTAGCATCACAATCAACTTGGAATAATGCAAGAACAAGGACTTTGATTACATTGCTTTCAAATATTCAAACTCTTTTGAGCTACACTTGACCAGTAAAATCTCTTTCCCTTCAAACATTCTGTAATTTGGTCCACAAATGTCACTAAATTTCTTTACATACTTCCTATAAAATCCGACCATCACATGAAAACTCCTTGCCTCTGGTATGATGCAAAGCATCGTCCACTCAAAAATGGCCTTAAACTTCTCGAGTTCCATGTGTAAACCCTCATTCGATGCCACAGCCCAAACATAAAATGATAAAAAACATTCTCCCCAAAAAATGTACATTTCCTCAAATTAATATACAATCGTTCTTTCCTCAATAACGTCAGTTGCAAATGCTTCAAATGTTCTTACTTTATTCTGATAAAGTCCAAGATGTTGTCAAGGTAAACAGTTACAGAGTTACCAATGTAAGGTCTTTGTACCTCTGTCATCAATCTCTTGAAAGAGTTGGGCATATTAGTCAGCCCAAACGACATAACCAATCACGTGTACATCTTTCATCTTGAGCAGTGCATTCCTTTCATTTCCTTCTCAAATCCTTATTTTGTAATAGCCACTCCATAAGTATCTTAAAAAAATACCTCAATCCACTGAGCCAGTCCATCATATCATCCATATGTGGTGATGGAATATAAATCTACTTGTAATCTTGTTGACTCCTTTTGAATCTAGACATATATCCACGGACACATGTCCTCTCTAATCAACCCTTTGGTTAGCAACTCTTGAATTTGCTTAATCATTTCTTCGTTCTCCATACAGATTAATAAGTGTGTTGCTTGGTTTAAGGGAATTTGCTCACAAAATCAAATCTATGCAATGTGCAGTGCATCTTTTGGGCGGTAAACCAACAAGTAAATCATATGTTACAATGTCTTTACACTCCTCCAATAAGCCTTTAACTTCTACAAGCACTCCATTTGTTAGTTTGTCTTCAACTTTCTTTGGCACTGTTCATAGCGCAAGTTGTAGGTTGGGCAAAGCCCGACCCAACCACAAAGTGAGTGCTACAACTTGGGAATCCTACACCCAACGTCACCTCGATGTAGGTCCCGCACTTCAAGGGTGACTAGGTCACTCTAGGGAGGCGATCTCGGTGACCCTAGGGGGATGGAGATGGAAGGAAGTGAAGCCCCTAGAGGTCAAGTCTAAGTGGGATGAAAGATGGGAGGAGATGCCTTGTAAGTCAAGTAATTGTTGCCCCACAAGTATAGTACTTCTCCAGATGATTGTACCTGCCCGAGACACAAGAAAAGACACTTTGCAATGATATATGTTAGTTGGATCAGCAAGTTAAGATTGTTGTCCCTAATTTGCAGCAATAGATAACAGTGTATATCAGCAAGTAAATGACTAGCTAAACTCAAGATGAGAAACCAATATTCTAGCATAAAAAGATAAGGTTGTTGTAAACACTTGTCTGTAGCAAATTATATCAGCCATATGGCTGTAACATTCAATGTATTACAGCAAGAAAATCAGCCACTGAAATCCCCTCAAACTTTGCCAAAAAGTGTGTTGGACCAAGGAGAGTAAGTATGCAAACTTTGAGCAAAATCCAATGGTTGATAAGAGAGTTATTCAAGCAAATGAGTTAGGGTTTCTGCAGCCCTAATGGCTGAAGATGCAATTTTGTAAGAGCAACAAGAAGTAGTCCCTTGATGGGGACGCCCTAGTGGCTGTGAGGTGCCCAAGGCACAAGGAGTACAATCCACTTTGCAAGAAGTAAAAATGACCGAAAATCATGTTTCCCAATGCAATATTTTATTTCTCCAATGCAATAATAAATGACTAGTGCCTTTATTATTGGGTTAATGGGGTCATGAAAAGAAAGAGCTAGAGAAGCTACCTCCTTGGGGGTGTAAGCCCTTTTACTTCCCAAGGCAAGTTTCTATAGCTAGGATTTAAGCTAAGAGGGTGTATGCCTTTATATTTTTCTTAGCAAACCCTTGTTAAAGCAATAAGATGAAGCATAAAGTGATGAAGACTATGGTGGGGGTGTATGCCCTTATACTTCCCACCTATTTCCTAGCACAATAACATTGACTTGAAACAAATGATAGCAAAAGAGTAAAACCATACCAATTCAAGGAAAAATGCCAAGATAATCCACCACAATAGCAAGAGATAAGCCTTCCAAGGCTAGTGCATCACTCCCATCAACAATAACATCAAGAGATAACCATAGACAAGTGCTAAAAGAGACAATCTTCCCAAAGATAGTGAAAATTTCAGACCAATACTTCTCACAATGAGGGAGAGTTATGTTAAAACTGAGACCTTATGATCTCTATTTATACAAAATGTAGCTAACATAGTTTGTCCACATACTTTAGGGTAAAACACAAGATTAGGGGTTAACAACCCTGATCTTGCCCCTTTTACAAAATAATATTAAACAATTCCTTTAAAATTTCACTTTTGCACAAATAAAACCCTAATCTAGAAGGACGTCACCCCTTTAGGGGACGTTTTGGCATTAGGAGCAAGTCGTTGGTGTAGGAGGAGGGTGTCTAGGCTTGCCAAAGCCACGTGTCAAGAATCCAAATGTCTTCCTTCAAGGTCAAGACCTCAAACCCCTCAAAACGTCCAAACGCCAAAGCATATCATCTCACCACCATGCCCTAGCCCCCCATACATGACGTCATGCTCAAAAAGAGGACGTTTTGCCTCTCCTGGGCAAATCGTTTGGTAAGTGAGGACTGGGTTATGTCGTCCAAGTCATCATCAAGGCCTTCCAAGTCTGATCATTCTCATCCGGCATGCGGACCCCTGGCATCCAACCTGTGGGCTTGTAGCCCCATGGAATCTCAAGCTAGGCTTGTTCTCCCAAAACTGTCCACCAACTAGGTCCTGCAAAGACAAATGAGCACGCCCTCCAAGGATCTCAAGTCATAACATCATGATAAGTGAATCCAATCAATAAATAATCCATCTAAGCATGTGCATCAAAGATCACTATATCAAATAATTAATTGCTCAAAGAAACTATGCGACTTGTCAAGCTTGAATATGGGAGGGTTGACAAGATGTCCTATTGGGTAGATCTTGCCCTAGGTCAAGGAGAGCTTCCCAGAGATCCCTCTCTAAGCCATGTAAAGTGGATGAAGTGGTTGGGGTAAAGACTCAATGGGCATAGGGCTCATGACATACAAGGGGTCGTAGTGTCTCATTCATGGGTGCCTTTGTAGAGGGTGTGTGGTACCTTCATCCGCAATGCACTTTTTCCAAGCCCATCAATTGCCTTTTATCTTTCTTTCTTTGTATTTTCTTTCAATATAGCATAAGGAGAGATTGAAGGTCACTGCCCTGGCGTGGTGACCAGATGATGGCCATGTCACCCACAAACACCTAGTGTAAATGATAAGGTTGGCTCGTGATGAGACCCCCTTTCTCACAGCCATGCAACTGAGAGCCATTACCCTGGTTTGGTGACAAGATGATGACAATGTCATACCACTAGATATTCATGGACGTGATAGATCGGCTTGTGATGAGACCTCCTATCCTTCAATTAACCTTTTAAGCATTATTTATTATATTGTGGGTCCCCTTTACTCAAAGATAAGCATTTTATTGCTTTCTTGGGTGATCCCTGGGCGAAGCATTTGGAAGGTTTATATAAGGTTTTTATCTTTTACCCAACATCAACCCCTCTGAGCCTTCAGCCCCTTCTTCCCATAGAATGAGGGACAACCCCTTCTTGGGTCAATACACCCTAAAATTCCAAGAGATAAGAAAATGGAGGAGAATAATGATGTAAAGTGGTAAGTATGGTCAGGAACGGTACGATGGCTCATTAAGGGAGTTCCTAGTAGCAAACCCATTCCCAAAGAAAACCACTTACTAGGGCACAATGTCAACCACCAAGGTGAAGCAGGGAAAAAGGCATAATGTCCAAGCATATATCATGAAATCTAGAGAAATCTAAGATACAACATAATCAAATGGCTTGAATATTGAAATGATGCTCACCATAACACTGACATGTACCTCATGGAGCAAGGCCCACTGCCTTCCGGAAGCAAACTTATGTGGTGGATGCCATGTGCAAAGTTGTGACCATCTGTGGTGGTGAGTGAGTTTTCCATCTGTGCAAAGGGTACTGTTGGCCATGTAGTCTCTCGACACTCCATATCCGCAACCTGAGGGCCTCGAGACATAATCTCCTTAGTTATCCACAAAATGGGGATAGCAGGCATCATAGCATAACATTCTCTAGTTTCATGAACATGTAGAAATTACTTGGCTGACAGCAATACTACTTCTTTGGGATCTTCCTCCTTCATAGGTAGCAATTGAAATCTTCTTCCATCCTTGGAAAGGGTAAAAATATTCTCCATCACAACATGAATCACTCCTTGCTCATACCGATAAGGTTTTCTTAATAAGATATGACAAGCATCCATAGGAAAAACATCACACATCACTTCCTCTTGGTAATCTCAAACTAATATTGAATGATACAAGGCATTTCTCAATCACCATCATTTCATATTCTTTCTAGAACCAAGAAAGCTTGTATAGATGAGAATAACTTTAACACCTCAGGTTCAACTTCTTCATCATCCGTACAGAAGCCATGATCTTCATACTTTTGTTATGTACGATCATCTTGAAATATTTACTATCTTCCTTACACTCAATTCTAAAAATACTTCTCAACCATAGCTCTTCTTCCTCTTACTACACTTGTTTTGTCGGTACAAACTTCATTGTTCTCATCGTCACATTTTCTCCTTCAATTGCAATTGTTTCTACCAGTTCCCCTTGTTAAAATTCCAGAACATGGCAATTAGATCTGCAACTAACAAAACGCCAAGAAAGCCGAAAACTTAATTGACTCTCAAAACCATTGTTACTGCTAGATCTGAACACACATAGACAACTGAAATGTACTAACAGAGAAAACACAGGAAATACTCAGAAAACTATCTGTGGTTTTCTCATTAACTAAAGGAAGAAAAAAAGCACATTCTGGTAGAAAAACTGAATAAATAAACAAGAGATCCATGCCTTCTTTTATAAGAAAGAGAGGCTAGGGTTACATGCCTTAAAGCTTATTCTAGACACCTAGAGAGGAGAGTCCATCCTGCATGCAAATCATGCACTGGGCCTTCTAAAACACCGTGCCAAAAAACAGAACAGTACACCTGCATTCAAGGCACCCCAGGGCCCAATCTAAACTTGGGATAAGCGCCTCCCCTAGATAATTTGGGAACTCCTAATTCTGACTAAGTTAAAGTTTAAACTGAAGTCAAACTAAATCAAAAATGTGCCTATTCTAGAAAAACTAATCTTCGAAAGTAGCAAACAGTCTGAAAGGTTTCTAAGCCCAACGCATGCATGCCACATGACTAAGGCATGCATGCACTATTGTGCATTTTTCCTTCCTCCTTGGTTGTTGCACCCTTACTTCCACCTACCGCCACTCTATTGGCATCCACCATCTGTTGTGAACAGCCACTGAGCAAAAGGTAATACTAATGCTCCCTCTTTGCGAGGAAGGCATTCTCCACCACACCAAGTCTCTCCGTCGGCATCTCAAACCTCCCCTTAGCCAAGGGATTTGTAAAAATGTCAACAACCTATGAATTTGAAGGAACATATTCCAAGACAATTGCTCTCTTTTAAACTTGGTCTGTGATGAAGTGGTACTGGATCTCAATGTGCTTAGGGTAATCATGTAATACTGGATTCTCAGATTGTTGGAGAAAATAACTATGGGCACTAGCATCTCACCAATCAACTCTATTAATAGTTTGTGAAGCCAAATAGACTCACAACTAGCAGCACTTGCCCCCCTGTACTCTGCTTATGCTAATTTGAGTGCAACTAAAGACTGCTTTCTACTTGTTGCCCCCTCATATGGTATGAGGAGATTGTGATCACATATGATAGACACTCTCCTCTCTTTAGTGATGATAAGTCACTACAAGGGGGGAATCACGGTGACCCTAAGGGGATTGAGATGGAAACTGAAGAGATGGTAAGTGAAACCCCTATATGTCAAGATTGAAGTTGAATGACGGCTTGTTAAAGAGTCTCGAATGAGGGTAAATGGTTGTCAAATGTTGTACACCTGCAAAACAATGTTAGCCCTGCCTGGAACAAGACAATTGATGGATATACAAGCCTTAAATCAAAAGGGATCAAGCAAGAAACCTTGCTGTCCCAAAATTGCAGCAATATATCAGATTTATATCAGAAAATAACACTAGCAAATGGCTGCAAAATACGTTGCCAAAAGTCAAGTAAAGATACTAGAAACGAAGCTAGAAACGACTAGTTTAACTTCCACTGAATAGAACAAGACTTTAATGGCATTTAGGGTTGTTTATTAGATGTTATCAGTAAATCATTATAACAGCCAAGTGGCTGTAGCAAACAATTGCTACATCAGCAAAATCTAGCCACCAAAATCAGCAAGTAAACCACCCAAACATTAGTCAATAACTAGTAAAACAATTACCAAGGTTTACAAGTGAATTTCAATGGTAGATTAGAGAGAGAGTGATCCAGGTGGATATCGGTGGCCACCCACCTTTTCCAACTGGCTCAAAACAGTTTTCTGGTAATTTTGGTAATTTACTATTTTTAGCAGTTTTTCATTTCCGGAGCCATTTTGAGGCCCTAAACGACATTTTTTGGGAAAACGGGTTTGCAATATGAAAGTTCTTTCTATATTGCCCCCAAAATGAATCTACTCGACGATACCTTTCCAACAGGGTATCATGCGCCTAAAACGGAGATTGTATGCAAAAGTTACGACCCTGGGAAGTTGATGTACTAACTTACCCAAACAGGGCCCACATGACTTTTGGCGCTTCATCTCCTAGGGTTAGGTTTTTGGATGTCTAGGGTTTTTGGCATTCCTGTTTATTGTAAAAAGGCCTTCAGAGCCTCATTGTAATCTTCTGTTAGCGAATGAGCACAGCCATCACATTTCTTCTCAGAGATAAGCTGCCACCATTCCAACAAGCTTGTTTCCGTTGCATTTTATAGTTTCAGCTTATTTCCTTATTGAATAGAAAACCAGTTTTACTGTATTTCTGTTATTTTGTGTTAAGCACCTGTTAATAATCTGTAGTCATTTCGTTCTGCTCATAAAATCCAGATCAGAGAAAGATGAAAAAAAGAGTTTTCTGCAGCCCTAATGGTTGTAGCATTAATTTATAACAGCAAAAAAAACTACTTGGCTAAGCTAGACGCCCTAGAGGCTCAAGCAAGCTCATAGCATGTAAAATTGATTCCAACTTGAACAAATGCAATATCTCCAAAATTCATGTATACCAATGCAATGATTTTATTTCTCCAATGCAAATTAGACTAGTGCCTTTATCAATTGGGTTATGGAGTCTCTTGTTGCAAGGGCTAGTTGTGTTACCTCCCTAGGGATGTAAGTCTTTTTACTTCCTAGGGCAAACAAAACTAGCAAGGTAAATCTAGGAGGGTGTAAGCCTTTTTACTCCTCCCAGCAACCTTGTTTAGTAGCTTATCCAAAGACAAAAGTGATAGACTTAGAGGAGGGTGTATGCCTTTATACTCCTCCAAGGGTTTAGACAAGAATAACCATGCAACAATAAGAAACACTAACAATATGCAGAAATTTCCTTACCAATTCCACAAGATAGCAAGATAAACCCTCTTTACCAAGTATATTCCACCACAAAGCAAAGATAAGCATCCAGGAGAGATAGTGCACCACTTCTTCCACAAGAGACAAGTAACTAGCATCCAAAGAGAGCACAAGAGAGAGATATGCGATTTGCCCAAAGAGGGCGAAAATTTCAGCCAAGATGAATGTAATTCTCAAGTGAGTTGTTATGTCAAAATGAAATGTCATGACCTTTATTTATACAAGGTCATCTAAAATTAGTTTGTCCACTTAACTAAGGGTAAAACACAAATTAGGGAGGCCGACCTCTTAATTTGCCCCTTTACAAATTTAATTTCAAAATTACAAAAAGTAAAAGCCCTAAATAATGACGTCATGCCTTAAAGGGGTGACGTTTTGGCATAGAGAGAAAACTGTTGAGCTAGTTGAAGGAGACATTGGGCCTTCAAAGGCCATATCTTCATGGTGTAAAAGTCTTCCTCCATCAAACATGCCAAGTCATTATCAAATCGTCACCACCCCCAAAACCCTAACCTTCCAAGTGTGATGTCATACCCCAGAAGTGCAACGCATGACCTCCAAAGGGAAGTTGTTGGGGCTAGGAAGGCTAGCAAATCACCTGCAAGGGATCCTCAAGTGCCTCCAAAGGCAACCTCCCTCATCAAATTGTCCAAGAAGCAAGGGCGCATCATTCAACCTATGGGCTTCATGCCCCAAGTGAAGGTCCAAGAGACCTTGTGCCTTCACGAAATGACTTCCACCTGTCAAGGCCCTGCAAAGACAAGCAAATTCGCCCTCCAAGGGCTCAAAAGCCACAAGCATCATGTCAAGTAAGCCATATATAATAAAAGAACCACCCGAATATGTGCATCAAATCCCCCCTCTCAAAATAAACAAATGCTCAAAGACCTTATGCAACTTGCCAAATTTAAGTATGGGAGGGTTGTCATGGTGACCTATTAAGTGAATCATTTCCCAAGTCAAGGAGTGTTTCCCAGGTGGACCCTCTCTAAGTCATGTGAAGAGTATGAAGTGGATGGGGGGTAATACTGTTGGGCATGGGGTTTCTTGACATACAAGGGCTCATATTGTCTCATTTATGGGTGCCTTTGTAGAGGGTGTGTTGCCCTTCATTCGTGATGCATGATTTTTCCAAATCCTTTTTGCCATTAATTTATTAGAGTGTTTTCAAGTTGAAGCTAAAGTGGGAATTCTACCTAAGCATGAAAAACATTGCCCACATTAACTCTACCTTAGTCACACTTGACCATGCTTCCCCAAGTTGAAGACGTTATGTGGGACTTCTACCTAAACATGAAAAACATTACCCACACACGCTCTACCTTGGTTGGCGTGTTCAATTAGTTATTTATTTTACGGCTCCCTCAATTTTTTGTGAGAAACATTTCATTGTTCTCGAGATCCCTGGGTGAGCATCTAGAAGGTTTATGATTGGCTTTTATCTTTTTCCAGCTACAAGCTTAGTCATCGAGTTTGTCGTTTTTCAAGGATTAAGTTGGAAATTCGGCGATTTTAATCACGGCTCGAACTTATTGGTTCAAGTTCGCCGAATTTAATGGCGAACGCGAACTCGAACTTCAATACGCACAAAATCGCGATTAAATCCGTTGGTATCCGTTTTATTCGGCTAGGGTTTAAAGAAAATCGCGGGCGTTCGTTTAAACTTTTAAGGAAAAAAGTCGTGCAAGTAAAAACCTATCTCTCCTTGCCGGCATCCAACTTTATTCCATATGATTTTTGCACGATCGAGTCCTTCGTCTCCGGTCTGAGCAATCCCGACTCTCCATTGCACTGCTAACCTCGGCAAGCTACAATAGTGGGTCTAGATCTTCAGCACGCCCAAGTCCCGATTCCCGACCATGGTCCGCGGGTCTGCGACTGAAGTTTGAGCCGACATCGAATCATCTCAAGGCTCCAGCAGTGAGCATTACTGACCCCAAACTCCAACGGGCCGACGACACTTCATCTCTGCCAGCGTATCCAAAGTGTCGAGCTTGTAACCCTGAGTGGCAAGGGGCCAGGGCCGAGTCGGCCGACTTTGTTGCTTGCACAGTCCATTCAACATTGCCCACGAGCCACAGCCTACAAGTAATTCTGCAAATCTTCCCTAGCCTCTCATAAAGACATCATGTAAATTGTAATGCATTACGCCCTTATCCAATGGTTTCTCTGAATGAACACGGCCTCCAACAATGCATGACAATTCATCTTGTCATGCATAATCATTTTTTCACACTGTATGCAGCATAACGATTTTGTTTTTCACACTGCATGCAGCATAACGATTTTGTTTTTCACACTACTGAAGCTTGATAGTGTACTCTGTCCAGGTGGTCAATCTGAAAATTTACTACTCTGTACAGTGCAATGTCCACTCTCAGGTCTCAACTTAGAATAGTTCCCAACAGAGCAGTAGCACAAGGTGTATTTTTTTATTTTTATCAACATATTTTATTTATTTTTATCAATGTATAATTTTATTTTTTATAACTTAGAAGTAGAACCCTCTCCTTTCAGAATTTAATTTTATAATCTAATTGTTGTAAATAAAAAAATAAAAAATGCAGAACCTTCATTCAGTCATTAATGGCACCTCCAAAATCTACAACTGAGGCATGGAAACATCAAACATGTCAAGAAAGAGGGGAATAGTCTTGTTTGTCAGTTATGTGGACATAAATTCAGTGGCTCTTTAACAAGAGCAGTGGACCACCTCCTTAGTATCAGTAATGGAAGTGGAGGTGGTGTGGAAGGATGCACAAAGATATCTAATGAGCAGAAAGATGCAGTGGAGAAAGACTACAAGAAATCAAAGGTAGAAAAGGGAAAAAGGGATATGAAGAGGCGGCAAATTGAAAGGGAGATTTCCATGTCTTCCTCAAACACCATTTATTCTTCATCAAACACTGGTGGCTCAAGTTCTGCCCCGGCAAAAGCAAGTGGAACCAAAACATTAAATGAATTTTGGAAACCTATTGAAAAACAAGAAGTTGATGATGTTGTTGCATAAATTTTTTATGCATGTGCAATTCCATTCAATGTGGCCAGGAGTCCATATTTTAAAAATGTGTTGAAAAAGGCCATTGATTCTGGCAAGGGATATGTTCTTCCTGGATCCAAGGCTTTAAGGACCACTTTGCTCAGCAAAACAAAGGACGGAGTGACAAAAAGGTTGGATGACATTAGACAGTCTTGGAAGCATACAGGTTGCACGATTTTGAGTGATGGTTGGTCGGATTTGTGTCATCGTCCATTAATCAATGTGTTGGTTTATTGCCCTCAAGGAGTTTATTTTTTGAAAGCAGTTAATGCAATGGATTAAGTGAAGACAGCATAATTTATTTTCAGAATTTTGGATGAAGCAATTCAAGAGGTTAGGGAGAAAAATGTTGTCCAAGTTATCACAGATAGTGCCTCAAATTGTGTTGGTGCAGGAAAGATGATTATGGAGAAGTACAAAAGCATTTATTGGACCCCTTGTGCAACTCACTGCTTGGATTTATTGCTTCATGATTTAGCCAAATTTCCATGGGTCAATGAGACAATTCACATAGGAAAAATAATTGCAAATTTTATCATCAACCACCGTCTCACTTTGAGCATATACAGGAAAAATGCAACTAGAGAATTGTTGAGGCCTTGTGATACAAGGTTTGTCACATTTTACATTACTCCGAAAAGAGTTGTTGAGGAAAAAATAAGCCTAAGAGTTGTTTTCTGCAATACTGAGTGGGAGAGATCTCACCTTTCAAAAGAATCAAAGGGAAAAAATGCGGAACAAATAGTGCTCAGCAATAGCTTTTGGGAAAATGTTGATAAAGTTTTAAAAATGTGCAATCCAATTGTTAATGTGCTTCACATGGTTGATGGTGACAAACCTTGTATGGGTTTTATTTATGAGGGCATGGATCGCTACAAGGAAGCCATTGCAAGTGCTTTTGATAATGTGGAAGCTAATTACCAGGAGATATGGGAGGTAATTGATCAAAGATGGAAGATGGTGCATAGTCCTTTACATGCAACAAGATGTTATTTAGACCCTAGATTGTTTGGAATATCAGGACATCAAGATGACGAAGTCATGAGTGGACTTTATGAGGCTATTGACAAGCTACTTCCAGATCCATCAATTGCATATTTAGTTACAATGGTGGTATGATAGAACTAAAGTTCTCAGATCTCAGCTCAGGGCATACAACTTAGAAGAAGGGGTATTTTCAACCAAATCAGCAAAGTATGATAGGACTAAAGTTCTTGGAGCAATATGGTGGGAATTTTATGGATCCTGGGCTCCAAAATTGAAAAATTTTGCAATCCATGTCTTGAGCCAGGGATCAAGTGCATCAGCTTGTGAAAGGAATTAGAGTTCCTTTAACCATATTCATTCCAAGAAAAGAAATAGATTGTTATCCGGAAAATTAGAAGATCTTGCTCATGTTTGCAGTAACTTACAGTTAGCTTTAAAGAATGTGGTTAAAGAGTCATCCAATTCTTCTACTCCATGGCTCAGTGATGTTCTAGATGCACTAGAAGATGGAGATGATCTTGGCATTGAGAGTGATAGAGCCTCAGCTAGTGCTGAATTCAGTGGTGATCATGCTTCTAGTGGTTTTACTACCCCTCGTGCTCTTGATGACATAGAGCTTTTTGATGTAACAAGTAGGCCACAGGAACATCAAGAATTAAACTTGTGTTCTTGTTATAGTTCTCTTTTTGCATGCTCACTTTTGTAAAACTTTTTAATGTTATGTTCTTGTCTTTAATGCTATTTTTCAAACTTTCATAAACATGCTTTTAGATTTAGAACAAGATGATATGTTTTTAAAATATATATGCTTCATGATTAATCATGTTGGCATGTTATTTTCAGTTCTATCATATGTGTTATAAACTTATAATGAGAGTACCCAATTTTATTATATATTTTTTTATTTTTTCAATTTTTGTACTATGTCGAACTTAATGCCAAATTTATCACCAAAATTTTCACTGTCGAATTTTTGGCGAACTTCAAGCTCACTAAATTCTAACACGAACACGAACCAGGCGACTAACAAGCCTTTGGGCCTTTAGCCCCTTATTCCCATGAAATGAAGTACAAGCCCTTCTTGGGTCAATGTGGCCCGAAAACCCAAAAGATGAGGAAGCGAAGGGAAAGAAACATGGAAAGTGGCAAGTATGTGCAGGAGCGATACGATGACTCGTCAAGGAGAGACCCCCCGGTAGCAACCCTTTCCCCGAGGGTGACCACTTACTAGGACAACAATGTCAACCACCAAGGTGAAATAAGGCAAAAAGCATAATTTCCAAGCAAACGTTTTCAAAATCAAGAAAGGACCCTTTGCAACATATTCAAATGTTTCATTTATTAAAATAACACTTACCACAACACCAAACTCGTTACCTCATGGAGCAAGAACTATTGTCCTCTGTGAGCCTAACTAGTGTGGTGAATAGTGCAGCCATCAATCGCAAGGTGATGAGTGGTGTGATGTGGGGCTATGTGTAATGTCCCCTGTTATCGCACAGTTTGTAGCTAGGTCAAAAGGCTAGAGGATTGAGGCCAAACTGGCGTAACAGGAACCTTCCCCACCCAATGTCACCTCAATGGAGAGGTTCTTTCTATTTAGGGAGGTTAACCCAAGGGAGACGTCCCCGGCAACCTAGGGTTTTGAAGAGGCCAAAGTATAAAAATCAAGGCAAAGTTTCCTCCTCACAGGTTACCACCAAAGGTCAGATAATCCGGCTAATCAGCCAATAAAGAAGTGTATGCCCAAAAGAGAACACCTGCCCGGAACAAGACAATAACAAGATAATATGTATGCAGGCTATATATCAGTGGGTAAGTACTTCATGTGATTATCTGACATCAATATATAAGCAAATGAAATAACAGGTATTAATGAGATCAACGTTTTATCAATATAGCAATGGAAAGGTAATATTTCATCAACAACTATCGAGATGATGCAGCAAACAATATATTCAATCAATCATTTACTCAATAAATGCCTTTAACCATCCTCTAATTGCTTATAATCAATATTTGTTGCGTGAAGATGGAATAACCAACTATGACGTCAGCCTAGTTAGGGTAAGCTAGTTAGTTAGGGTTTCAAAATTTAAGGTTTTGAGAGTTGGTTTGAGCACTATCACTTCAACGTTGTGTGTCTAAGATCAGTGCCTAAGGGTATATGGAGTCATTCAAGGAGAGGACGCAAGGTTGAAGGAGTAAAAGGCTA